>SCLH01000055.1:322648-357113 GCA_004367855.1 Oikopleura vanhoeffeni | reverse complement strand
GGAGATGTTAAAATATTACTTATCTGTCTTAAAAAAACTCTTTTTAATGGATTAACAAATATTTATATGGTCTTTGCTTCATAAATTATTATGATAACTTGCAACGCATGACATATCATACAATTTGAATAAACAAAATGGACCTTTTAGGTGAGAACTGCCTGGCCAACACTCACTGTTCCAACTTGGAACTTCCAAGGGTATATTCAAAATAACAACTGAAATTCAGTTACTTTATGTAAAAAAAAGGGTCTTGGTCTGGATTTTTTTATAGTTATTAAAACATTTTCGACAATATATTTTCTAACAGAAATAATATATTTTCGAATTTTTTAACAAGTGAAGTTTTTAACCCCCTCACACCCTTTGACTATCTGAAGCCAAAAAANGGGAGCCAAAACGGCGCAGAAATAACATCGTCACAGACCTACAATTCAAATTTGTCATAGAGTTTGCAATTTTGTTTCCAAAAATATTGTTGAAAATTTTATGCGATTAGCCGTTCGAAAGTTACTTATTCCTTATTTTTTTTAGGATTTTCGCGAAAATTTCTTAAAAAATTAATTGTGTGAAAATGATACATAATATCAAAATTCTGAGGAAGCCAGTTTTTAGAAAAGTACTTGAGGATTCTTTTGATATCAGTTTATTTTTTATGCAGTCTCTATACGAAGAATAATTTTTTCACAAGTGATTTTTACGAAACTCAAAATAATGAAAAAAAAAATGTTTTTCAAAAAATTATTTTCCAAAAGAATTGAACGGCAATTTAACTCAAAAAAAAGCTGAAAAACACAAATCGATCAAGTGTAGAACATAAGGTGGTACTGATTTTGAGTTTTCAGCTGTTTAGCAATATTTTTCACATTTTGCTGCATATATTTTGACGCGCGGCGATATGAATAATTGTTTTGTAAGCGATCGAGATATTATATTTCAAATCTGAGACCAGTTACGAATAGCTAGAGTTACACTTGTAATTCTACTTATACATGTATGTCATTGTAAAAAATGTATGGTTTTTAAAAAAATAAAAGACTTCGAAATTTTAAAATGGTATGTGTTATTCACTTAATTCTATCCTTGATCTCAATCAGTGACAAATAAGTAAATTGATATCTTATCCAGTTTTCCCGTGATAAGCGATCAAAGTAGTGCCTTCAGATAGGCTTTTGGGTGTGAGGCGAAGTTTTCGTTTCTGGGCGTGAGGACGTTAAGCAAAAAAGATTTGTAACGAAATGAATTTTAAACAAATAAAACATTTTTAACAAAAATATAAGTTTTTTTACAAAAAAATGTTTTTACTTTGAAAGAAGTTTTTGACAAAAATGAAGTTTTTCAAGAAATAAATAGTTGAAAAAGTAATTATAATGATAATAACTCAGTTATTACAGATCACACTGATTCACACCATCTATTGCAAGTGGTGTTTATGAAATTCGAATTAGGGACCAATCAAATTTNATAGCCATCTAATAGCCTCAGCAATCCTATACCTCCGTGATAGAAAACTTGTGTTATTTGAGTTAATTAACTCGTGACTTTAGGATCATGATCTGTACCCAGATCAAATTTCCGGCACTAGTGACCATTCTTATAAGTCGAGCCATCAAGGCAAAGCTTCATTATCAACATACATTTTTCCAATAAGGGCTTAACATATATTCAGCCATTTGCTATCAATAAAAAACAAAAACATAATTTAAACGAATTAAAGGCATTTAATTGAGGATAAAAAAAAAAAGGTTGCGAAAATCCGTCGGTGACAAACAAAGTGGCTAATAGAAATGAAATTAAACGCATAATTTATTTTGAAACTACCTCATATATAAACTTCAAATAAAATAATTATAGTGTTTTCCACAATTCTCATAGTAAAATGTCTCTTAAATTGTTGTGAATAATATTTCCGTGATAAAAAATTAACTCAGTTTTCATGCGTAGGCGTCTTATGTAATCAGTATTTTCCAAAGTTTGAAGTTCTATAAATGCACCATTTAACCGGAGACCATACTGTTATGCAATTAAAGTCTTAGAAATTCGTTACGATTCTTTAAGGGTCTTCGCATGATTTGAGTACTTTTTGAAAAAAAATATTAGTACCAATATACAGTAATTTGAAAAAGTACTCAAATTACGTCAAAAAAATTTCCAGGGTCAACTTCAAACGTTTTTTAAGACTTTTCTCATTACACGAAAGTCTGAATAAAATCACGTGACGAAATAATCCAAAATAAGGTTTAAAATATGTCATAAATAAATCCCTGTTCTTTGAAAAATAAGATCACGTGACCTTTTTGGAAAATATCATTATGTTCAAAAACTCTGAAATTAGGTGTTTATATATCCCACAAATTTTTTTCGGCGTAATTGAGTACTATTTGTGTACTTGAGCCAAAACCTTATTTCTTAATTGAAGGTCACGTGATGTTTTTGGACTTAAGTGTAATTGGAAAAAAGTCTTAACTCCTAAAGAACATCTTCACTATTTCAAAACGTAATTTAAGCATTTTTTGAAAAAAACAGTACTATTTTCAACGACCTTATTTCTTGAATATACGGTCACGTGATCATTTTTGAGCTTTGGTGTAATAGAAAAAAATCTGAGAATTTTTTTTCTAATTACAATGAAAGGTTTTATTTGTGTATTCAAAAAATTTTCAAAAAATAAGTACTGTAATACAGTAAAAATTTTCAAAAAAAAAAACGCACAAACGTCATTTTGTTTCAAGTTAATCGATAACTTTATAACTGATTTGTCATTAATGTTTAAGCGTCGTAAAATGCGATTTAATGGTGAATGGTCACTACTTGCCGGAATCGAGTCTACGAGTTAAGATAGTGTTATTGATGCATATAATTGTGGAAGGCAGTTGCTTACAAAAAACTGGCGAATTTCACTGGAATTCCTGTAATTTCAACGCCAATGGGCTATGATTCATAGCCTTGAATCAAAGCCTATGATAAAAATGACATTCCAGTTGGATTTTCATCTTATGAGCAATTGGGTAATGTTTTTGTAAATTGAACGTGTTTTTGAAAACGGAGTTCAAATTTCCAAATGAATTTAAATGAGAACTTTTTGGAAAAATGGGAATAAATTGTTTCACTATCAAATATGGCGGGGGAATAATCTTGTTTGCTCCAAACATAAAATTAAATCACAAATTAAAGAAATTAGATCAAATTTTATTGCGTCAAACAAAATTTCAAAGAATTGTGAAAAATCCGTTTTTTTTTCCATTTTTATTCAGAAATCAGCCTAACCAAAATAATCCATGATAAAAAAATCTTGAAAATTGCTTATATTATATTTATTAAATAATATTTATATAAAGTAGAACGAAAGTTACTGATGGAAATATCTGTGAAAATGGAGGAAAAAATCATTTATCGAAAGCCAAATATTTCCTGTGAAACAAATTTATCTGATTTATTTAAAATAAAATAGGTTAACAAGCTTTAATCAATGGTATCCGAATTGTCAACTTTGAAATTGTAACCCATTTTAATTAACATTTTGTGCTTATATTCAATAAAAATGATGAGGTTTGAGTTATAATTAATACTAGTTGATTTATTCTTTGGGAGCTGTGGTTTTGCTTCTTAGTTTGATTATAAGCTCAAATTATTTTCTTATCTAAGTACACCCGAAATTTAATTCGTTTTTTTTGCAAAATAAATTTAGAAAATTATTGTACCAAATAACCAGTGTTTCAAGCAATTGATTTCGTTTCAAAAGGCTGATGGCGCATCATAAAATATGCATTCTGGAGATGTTAAAATATTACTTATCTGTCTAAAAAAACTCTTTTTAATGGATTAACAATATTTATATGGTCTTTGCTTTCATAATTATTATGATAACTTGCAACGCATGACATATCATACAATTGAATAAAACAAATGGACCTTTTAGGTGAGAACTGCCTGGCCAACACTCACTGTTCCAACTTGAACTTCCAGGGTATATTCAAAATAACAACTGAAATTCAGTTACTTTATGTAAAAAAAGGGTCTTGGTCTGGATTTTTTATATTATTAAAACATTTTCGACATATATTTATTTCTAACAGAAATAATATATTTTTCGAATTTTTAACAAGTGAGTTTTTAACCCCCTCACACCCTTTGACTATCTGAGCCAAAAAAATTTTCGGGAGCCAAAACGGCGCAGAAATAACATCGTCACAGACCTACAATTCAAATTTGTCATAGAGTTTTGCAATTTTGTTTCCAAAAATATTGTTGAAAATTTATGCGATTAGCCGTTCGGAAGTTACTTATTCCTTATTTTTTTTAGGATTTTCGCGAAAATTTCTTAAAAAATAATTGTGTGAAAATGATACATAATATCAAATTCTGAGGAAGCAGTTTTTAGAAAGTATTTGAGGATTCTTTTGATATCAGTTTATTTTTTATGCAGTCTCTATACGAAGATAATTTTTTCACAAGTGATTTTACGGACTCAAAAATAATGAAGAAAAAAATGTTTTTCAAAAAATTATTTTCCAAAAGAATTGAACGGCAATTTAACTCAAAAAAAGTGAAAACACAAATCGATCAAGTGTAGAACATAAGGTGGTACTGATTTTGAGTTTTCAGCTGTTTAGCAATATTTTTCACATTTTGCTGCATATATTTTGACGCGCGGGCGATATGAATAATTGTTTTGTAAGCGATCGAGATATTATTTCACATCTGAGACCAGTTACGAATAGCTAGAGTTACACTTGTAATTTTACTTATATGTCATTGTAAAAAATGTATGGTTTTTAAAAAATAAAAGACTTCGAAATTTAAAATGGTATGTGTTATTCACTTAATCTATCTTGATCTCAATCAGTGACAAATAAGTAAATTGATATTCTTATCCAGTTTTCCCGTGATAAGCGATCAAAGTAGTGCCTTCAGATAGGCTTTTGGGTGTGAGGCGAAGTTTTCGTTTCTGGGCGTGAGGACGTTAAGCAAAAAGATTTGTAACGAAATGAATTTTAAACAAATAAAACTTTTTTAACAAAAATATAAGTTTTTACAAAAAAATGTTTTACTTTGAAAAAAGTTTTTGACAAAAATGAAGTTTTTCAAGAAATAAATAGTTGAAAAAGTAATTATAATGATAATAACTCAGTTATTACAGATCACACTGATTCACACCATCTATTGCAAGTGGTGTTTATGAAATTCGAATTAGGGACCAATCAAATTTACATTCAGACCGAAACTATCACTTCACCTGGTTAAATATTATTTTTGTTAAAAAAAATTGTTTAAAAGATCTGTTTAAAAGATGTAAAAAAACTTATTTGTTAAAAAAAGAATCCTGTCTTATTTTACGCCTGAGTGTCAGCTCACTAATTATTCTCCCAATTCATAAGCATATTTATCAGTCATCTTATTTTGCTTTCATATGTTATTGCAGTGGAGAAATAATATGGACACAAATAAGATAGTCGAGCGAGAAAATTTGCCATTTCAAAAAGTAAGATCTCACTGACCGTTGCGAAGGAACTGTCCGAAGAAAAATCTGAAGAAGCCATTTTGTACAAAAATCGTTAACTTGGCTGATCTTAATTTTTCAAATATTTTTCAATTTTAGTTTTAGACCTGACCGGCGAGAGCCTTATATCCTTAAAGGGTCATCTTTTTTCCAACCAAAGTGAATCATGAAAATGATGGTGATCTCTATAGCGTGAGTTCGAATCCAACTAGTGTCAAATCCTACACCGCCTTATTGCCCGGGGGTTGATCAGCTGATATAACGCACCAATTAACTTTTGAACTCCATATATCAAGCACCCTTGCCTATTATTGTAACAAAGACACTCACCTAGACAACCTCAGTGAGATTCAAACACGCACTATAGTCTATAGAGATCACCATCGTTTTCTAGATTAACTCTTGTTGGAAAAANATAGCCATCTAATAGCATCTAATGCAATTCCTATACCTCCGTGATAGAAAACTTGTGTTTTTGAGTTAATTACTCGTAGACTTTAGGACATGACTGTACCCAGCATCAATTTCCGGCAACCTAGTGACCAGCATCTTATAAGTCGAGGCCTATCAAGGCAAAGCTGTCATTATCATACATACATTTTCAAAAGGCTTAACATATATTCAGCCATTCTCTATACAATAAAAAACAAAAAATAATTTAAACGAATTAAAAGGCATTTAATTGAGGATAAAAAAAAAAAGTCTGCGAAAATACCGTCGGTGCAACAAAGTGGCTAATACGAAATGAATTAAACGCATAATTTATATTTGAAACTACCTCAATATAAACTTCAAATAAAATAATTATAAGTTTTTCCACAAATTCTCAATAGTAAAATGTCTCTTAAATTGTTGTGAAAATATTTCCGTGATAAAAAATTAACTCAGTTTTCATGCGTAGGCGTCTTATGTAATCAGTATTTTCCAAAGTTTTGAAGTTCTATAAATGCACCATTTAACCGGAGACCATACTGTTATGCAATTAAAGTCTTAGAAATTCGTTACGATTCTTTAAGGGCGTCTTCGCATGATTTGAGTACTTTTTGAAAAAAAAATATATAGTACCAATTACAGTAATTTGAAAAAGTACTCAATTACGTCACAAAAAATTTCCAGGGTCAACTTCAAACGTTTTTTAAGACTTTTCTCATTACACGAAAGTCTGAATAAAATCACGTGACGAAATAATCCAAAATAAGGTTTAAAATATGTCATAAATAAATCCCTGTTCTTTGAAAAATAAGATCACGTGACCTTTTTGGAAAATATCATTATGTTCAAAAACTCTGAAATTAGGTGTTTATATATCCCACAAATTTTTTTCGGCGTAATTGAGTACTATTTGTGTACTTGAGCCAAAACCTTATTTCTTAATTGAAGGTCACGTGATCGTTTTTGGACTTAAGTGTAATTGGAAAAAAGTCTTTAAAACTCCTAAAGAACATCTCACTATTTCAAAACGTAATTTAAGCATTTTTGAAAAAACAGTACTATTTTCACGACCTTATTCTTGAATATACGGTCACGTGATCATTTTTGAGCTTTGGTGTAATAGAAAAAAAATCTGAGAATTTTTTTCTAATTACAATGAAAGGTTTTATTTGTGTATTCAAAAAAATTTTCAAAAAATAAGTACTGTAATACAGTAAAATTTTCAAAAAAAAAAACGCACAAACGTCATTTTGTTTCAAAGTTAATCGATAACTTTATAACTGATTTGTCATTAATGTTTAAGCGTCGTAAATATGCGATTTAATGGTGATGGTCACTACTTGCCGGAATCGAGTCTACGAGTTAAGATAGTGTTATTGATGCATATAATTGTGGAAGGCATGTTGCTTACAAAAAACTGGCGAATTTCACTGGAATTCCTGTAATTTCAACGCCAATGGGCTATGATTCATAGCCTTGAATCAAAGCCTATGATAAAAATGACATTCCAGTTGGATTTTCATCTTATGAGCAATTGGGTAATGTTTTTGTAAATTGAACGTGTTTTTGAAAACGGAGTTCAAATTTCCAAATGAATTTAAATGAGAACTTTTTGGAAAAATGGGAATAAATTGTTTCACTATCAAATATGGCGGGGGAATAATCTTGTTTGCTCCAAACATAAAATTAAATCACAAATTAAAGAAATTAGATCAAATTTTATTGCGTCAAACAAAATTTCAAAGAATTGTGAAAAATCCGTTTTTTTTTCCATTTTTATTCAGAAATCAGCCTAACCAAAATAATCCATGATAAAAAAATCTTGAAAATTGCTTATATTATATTTATTAAATAATATTTATATAAAGTAGAACGAAAGTTACTGATGGAAATATCTGTGAAAATGGAGGAAAAAATCATTTATCGAAAGCCAAATATTTCCTGTGAAACAAATTTATCTGATTTATTTAAAATAAAATAGGTTAACAAGCTTTAATCAATGGTATCCGAATTGTCAACTTTGAAATTGTAACCCATTTTAATTAACATTTTGTGCTTATATTCAATAAAAATGATGAGGTTTGAGTTATAATTAATACTAGTTGATTTATTCTTTGGGAGCTGTGGTTTTGCTTCTTAGTTTGATTATAAGCTCAAATTATTTTCTTATCTAAGTACACCCGAAATTTAATTCGTTTTTTTTGCAAAATAAATTTAGAAAATTATTGTACCAAATAACCAGTGTTTCAAGCAATTGATTTCGTTTCAAAAGGCTGATGGCGCATCATAAAATATGCATTCTGGAGATGTTAAAATATTACTTATCTGTCTAAAAAAACTCTTTTTAATGGATTAACAATATTTATATGGTCTTTGCTTTCATAATTATTATGATAACTTGCAACGCATGACATATCATACAATTGAATAAAACAAATGGACCTTTTAGGTGAGAACTGCCTGGCCAACACTCACTGTTCCAACTTGAACTTCCAGGGTATATTCAAAATAACAACTGAAATTCAGTTACTTTATGTAAAAAAAGGGTCTTGGTCTGGATTTTTTATATTATTAAAACATTTTCGACATATATTTTTTCTAACAGAAATAATATATTTTTCGAATTTTTAACAAGTGAGTTTTTAACCCCCTCACACCCTTTGACTATCTGAGCCAAAAAAATTTTCGGGAGCCAAAACGGCGCAGAAATAACATCGTCACAGACCTACAATTCAAATTTGTCATAGAGTTTTGCAATTTTGTTTCCAAAAATATTGTTGAAAATTTATGCGATTAGCCGTTCGGAAGTTACTTATTCCTTATTTTTTTTAGGATTTTCGCGAAAATTTCTTAAAAAATAATTGTGTGAAAATGATACATAATATCAAATTCTGAGGAAGCAGTTTTTAGAAAGTATTTGAGGATTCTTTTGATATCAGTTTATTTTTTATGCAGTCTCTATACGAAGATAATTTTTTCACAAGTGATTTTACGGACTCAAAAATAATGAAGAAAAAAATGTTTTTCAAAAAATTATTTTCCAAAAGAATTGAACGGCAATTTAACTCAAAAAAAGTGAAAACACAAATCGATCAAGTGTAGAACATAAGGTGGTACTGATTTTGAGTTTTCAGCTGTTTAGCAATATTTTTCACATTTTGCTGCATATATTTTGACGCGCGGGCGATATGAATAATTGTTTTGTAAGCGATCGAGATATTATTTCACATCTGAGACCAGTTACGAATAGCTAGAGTTACACTTGTAATTTTACTTATATGTCATTGTAAAAAATGTATGGTTTTTAAAAAATAAAAGACTTCGAAATTTAAATGGTATGTGTTATTCACTTAATCTATCTTGATCTCAATCAGTGACAAATAAGTAAATTGATATTCTTATCCAGTTTTCCCGTGATAAGCGATCAAAGTAGTGCCTTCAGATAGGCTTTTGGGTGTGAGGCGAAGTTTTCGTTTCTGGGCGTGAGGACGTTAAGCAAAAAGATTTGTAACGAAATGAATTTTAAACAAATAAAACTTTTTTAACAAAAATATAAGTTTTTTACAAAAAATGTTTTACTTTGAAAAAGTTTTTGACAAATGAAGTTTTTCCAGAAATAAATAGTTGAAAAAGTAATTATATGATAATAACTCAGTTATTACAGATCACACTGATTCACACCATCTATTGCAAGTGGTGTTTATGAAATTCGATTAGGGACCAATCAAATTTACATTCAGACCGAAACTTCACTTCACCTGGTTAAATATTATTTTTTGTTAAAAAAAATTGTTTAAAAGATCTGTTTAAAAGATGTAAAAACTTATTTGTTAAAAAAAAGAATTCCTGTCTTATTTTACGCCTGAGTGTCAGCTCACTAATTATTCTCCCAATTCATAAGCATATTTATCAGTCATCTTATTTTGCTTTCATATGTTATTGCAGTGGGAGAATATATGGACACAATAAGATAGTCGAGCGAGAAAATTTGCCATTTCAAAAAGTAAGATCTCACTGACCGTTGCGAAGGAACTGTCCGAAGAAAAAATCTGAAGAAGCCATTTTGTACAAAAATCGTTAACTTGGCTGATCTTAATTTTCAAATATTTGAATTTTAGTTTTAGACCTGACCGGCGAGAGCCTTTATCCTTAAAGGGTCATCTTTTTTCCAACCAAAGTGAATCATGAAAATGATGGTGATCTCTATAGCGTGAGTTCGATCCAACTAGTGTCAAATCTACACCGCCTTATTGCCCGGGGTTGATCAGCTGATATAACGCACCAATTAACTTTTGAACTCCATATATCAAGCACCCTTGCCTATTATTGTACCAAGACACTCACCTAGACAACCTCAGTGAGATTCAAACACGCACTATTAGTCTATAGAGATCACCATCGTTTTCTAGATTAACTCTTGTTGGAAAAAGGATATGGCCCTAACAGTTTTTTGCTGTCTCTTTATTTAACTAATTGCTTCGAACGTATATATGTTACATATCCCTTTAACACCTTTCGCTGGATCTGAGAGATGTAGGCTGAAAAGCGGTAGGGAGCCAATCTTGACACTCCTCAGACCTCCTACCCACTCATGAGACCGCTTTTCAGCCACATCTCTCAGATCCAGCGAAAGGTGTTAAAGGTATATAATATGTATTAATATATTGAGGGGGTTTTTCATAGCGTTGAACTTAAAAAAATGGACCGTCATTGACCATCCTAGGAGAGGACTGGACAGGTCAAAATTTTGAAATTTGCCTGCCTCAGGACAGGACATAAATTTTCAAATCTTGTGCCGACCATGCTTATAAAAAGAGCTGGCCATCTCTTCCCGATTTTCATCCAAACCATCTTTTGAAGCCACGATTTTTTAAGTCGTTACTTCAAAATAATTCTTGGTGTATGAGATTTTCTTGAATAGTGATTTTTTTTCAAAATGCAAAAAAAACTGGAAGGGCCTTGAAGTTGCAATTTTGCAATAAAATATAAGAAGTGTTTGAATTTTAGGTTGAAGATGGCACAGAAATAGGTAAAGATGACTCAGACTCTCCATCGCGCAAACTTGATGCTGAAAGTTCTAGTTTTAGCCCTTCACCTTGCACGCATCATAGCCGTGAAGAAAGTCTAGGAATTGAAAAAAAAATTTGGTTAAATTATTTACAGTATGTATTTTTTTTATTGTCGAACAGAATCTCAAATATCCGGGAGAATCGTCTATAGTTTAGGGAGAATTCTCCCGGACACTTGAGATTCTGTTCGACACTAAAAAACACATACTGTACATGCCAAAAAGCCATCAGTTGTGGTTTTTACAACATTGACTGTACCCTTATCCGTACAATTTTTGGTCGAGATGGAAACGCTTATAAGCTTATAAAGGCCTATAAAGACATGTACCCTCATTCGAACGATTTTTTGTCAAGCTAAGGTGTTTGGATAAGGGCACAGTCATTGTACAGAATTCGAAGTATTTCAATCCTCTTGAAAGTCAACAAAGAGCTTGTTTTCTATTTTCAATCATTTTTGCTGTTTTAGTTTTTATTATTAGGTAGATATTTTCTTCCATTGTGATTTATACTGTAAAAATTTTTGATAACATAAAAAATCATGCATTATTCAAACTATCATCAAATCGTAAGATCTTCGTCCAGTGCAAAAACCGTTTATATCTGTCAACCATCTGATAGGATGTAAACAAAAATAGCAAATGGTCATATTTTTAACCGCGGTTGACCATGTTGCTGTATCAACTATAAGTATGAAAAATAAACTGTCGAAGAGTTAAAGAATTTTTCTTGCCAATCAAGAAAATACAAATTGATTGAGTGAAACAAATCCGTAGAAAAGGTCCATTTCACTCTCACAACTTCCTAAACAAAAAAATATGGAAAGGTACATGTACGCATAAATCTAAAGAAAACTCTTAAAAAATTATTATTATGATTTCGAAAATGCGTGAAAAATTTTTAGCAAAATTTAAGATTAGAATATAAGATTTAAAGATAAGCCGGATAAAAACTTTCCTATACTTCGAGTTTTTGTGGCAGTACAAAAACAGGGGATTGTGGGTGCAGTAGTTATTTTCGACCACGGTCTCAAATTCGGTATTATTTTTCTTGTATCCGACCATCCAGCACACGTGAAATTGATTGCAAGCAAAAAAAAGTTTATTACTATCGAATAACTAATTCTAGAATATCGGATTTGCTTGCAAACATAATTCATTTATTTACAATTATAGACATAGGATAGTCTCAAATTACGGAGAATAATCACAGGAAAAAGTTACACTAAATGAAAGTATTTTGATATTATAAAAGTTAAGATTTTTGCTCCTTTTTCAACATTTCAATTTTAAGCCTAATCAATGTAATAATAGCGTGCAGTAAAACTGCATAAAATAGTGATTGCGAGAAATCTGACAGAAATAATTATAATTTTTTTCGTTGAATATTAAGCTTAGAGATTCATGAAGATTATCTGAAAAAAAGAAAAAAACGCATGCAGCGTTCGTGAAAAATAGTCCGTTTTCTAAAGAATTTTACATTTTTTTTTGTGACTGATTAGACATAAGATTTTATTCTTAGCTAATAGTGAGTTTTTTTAATAGTGACATTTTGCCTATATTTAACTATAGCAAGCATTTTCAAAAATAATTTTCGGCGAATTAACATAAATTTATAAAATATTTTTCGATGATATTTTTCGGCATTATGTGATTTTTGGATACGTGAATATTACGAGATAGCTCAATAGAGAGTAAAAGCAGCAATTAGGTTTTATGCATTTAAAGGTTGATGTGATAATATTTTTTAAAAAACAATTAATTTTTAACTTCTCAAGGTTAGGGACTTCAATAAACAATTAGAAAAATAAACGTTCACTCAATTCTCACAAAAGATATTTGAGTTTTAAAAAGGGCTTATTTTCCCCCAGCACATTGCTGGAAGCACCCACAATCCCCTTAAGGAGGTTCCCAACAACATGAAACACCTCAAAGTAAATTCGATTTTGAAATGTCGTAAAATCATTTTTTTGACGTTTTATCAAATAAACTCATAATTACCAATTTAATGTTGTTAATCTGTTAGCCGTTGGATAACTAGAAATCGTTTAATCAACGGTTCAATAATTTTTCCATTTGCACTTTTCGCTAAATCGAACACTCACTAGGGCGCGCGGGGCCTCTATCAGATATTTCTCTTTGTTTCGACAAACAAATTATTGGTTTTCTCACAATGAATCTGAAGTGTTTGTTGATTCAATAATTGACAAAAACCGAAACTTATTTACATTTTAAACAACAACAAAATCAACTAAAAGATGACCCTAATTTTTCAAAATTTTGAACCTTTTTTTCAAAATTTTTAAATTGCGTGCCTCTGGAATGAAAGTGAGACTTATTTTTGAAAAATTTCCGCTTACACGATTTATTCGACATATTAAAATGCAAATAAAAATTGAATGAAAACTCAAGGCGCTGAAAATTTTATGGCGAAACTTGTCAAAATTTAAGTTTTTGAGAAAATTCTAAAGTTTCAAATATACAAATTTTGGCCTTACAAAAGTTTGTTATTTTAGCTTTACATAATCTGAAGAATTTTCAACTTATTTCATTTTTTTGGAAGGAGCTGAAAATTTTTTAACATTTGAAATTACCGGTTTTAAATTCGGTTAACTGGTAAAATGCCATTTAGTAAAACTTTCAAAATCATATGACTTGCAGCCAAGGTTTCGATCATGCCAGTCATACTACTAGATGAATTTTGTAGATAGAATTTTGTAGCTCTTTTCAGTGAAAGACCTACGAAAAGACGTTTCATAACGTTGGGAACTGTAAGGAGCGATTAGGTCGAGCGATTAGTCGTGCGACTTATTCGCGCCATATGAGAAATATCCGACTCGAAATGTCGGGCAACGTAGTGTAGTTGGTTAACACGCTAGAATCATGACGTCGTTGATGATAGAGCCCCGGGTTCGAGCCCCGGCTTGTCTTTCCACCATTTTCAGGAATTATGATACCTTACAGAACCCCCTTAAAAACAATAAAAAACAAAAATAATGCACGCATCATGCGATAAAAAAATCTTTTAAAGATCGACCTTAATTTTTATTTGACGAAAACTACCGTTTTTTAATAATGGTTGAAACCTACTGGTTTGACAATTTTTTTCACGTTTAAAATGAATCAAATAATGTGAAATTTCTATGCAAGAAAATATCTGCCGTAAAGATTCTTATCAGTGCTATTTCTTTTCATTGGACCTTCACACACCAAATCGAATATTTCTACCGCATCGTTTGTAGAGGTTTGAAATTTAATTACTCTCAAATGTGTCTAAGAGGACAAGCTAATTTCTGTCGTTTTTTCCACTTGAAAACGTCAATACAGTTATATCGCCCGTTTTGTTCTCTTAGAGGCATTTACTTCTCGAAAATGGCCAAAAATCGCCGAATTTTTGTCGTTTTGTTTTCTTAGACACATTTGACAGTAAAACAGAAGGACATAACTATGAGTTTCAGCTATTTGAAAAAGATTTTGAATATGATCAAATTGACTACCGAAATGTAGATCCTGAAAAAGTGAGCCGATATTACGACGATTTACCTTAAAGAAACCGACAATTTATCTGCGAATAAAATTGATAGCGACAAAAACCGTATTTTAATAATTGCATAAAAAGAAGTGTGATTTTTGTCTGTTATACTCAGAAAATAATTGCAATTTTAAAAGAAAATTATTTTTATAGTATTCTTTCGCATTTATTCAAGTTCATTTTTCAGTTCGGGGAAATCAGTTAAAGCTTGGTTTCGCAATTCAAATTTCTTTATTTTTCCAGTCACCGTCTGTGGATAACTAATCTGAGATATCAATTGTCATTCCTTTGCTACAAACATAACATATAACTAGACTATTATAACGACAAAAATTTGCTGTATTTAAGCAACTTATTTTGTATGATATAATTTATACCGCGTGAGTTTCAAATGGCGTCGAAACTGGAGGTGATTCAAAAACCAGGTTATTATACACTGAGTGTTAAACCTGGCCTCAAGTCTCGACAAATCACTCTTTTTATCGACGATTCTTGAAACTCACGCGGTATGATATAATTTATGATTTAATTTATATCTTAATCTTGTGGTGAATTTAATATATTTTGGAACTTTAAATCTGGCTAATCCTGATCGTGATTTTTCACGAATTTCATCTTCAGTTATTGTCACGTTTTCTTTGAGTAAAATATACGCAGCAACTTCTTCGCCCAGTCTCCTAGACGGAACACCGATAACATAACAATCTTGAACCTGTGGAATAGAAGTGATAAAATTCTCAATTTCAGTAGGTTGGATATTTTCTCCTCCTCTTATAATCATATCTTTTGATCGACCAGCCATTCTAATTTTTTTTTTAGAAAATTGCCTACATTACTAATTGAGGAAGCCGTTTTGAGTGGTGAACTTTCTCTCATTTTTGTACTAGTATTTAATAAGTAGTATTTAATAACTAAAATCTACGCACCAATCAAAACGTCTTACACGATGAGTATAGTAATAAAACTCTTTTTACTACCCTTATATATGGGAAACCGTAGCGCTATTATCGTATATGATATTATATGCTCGCTACGCCCACGCAAAAAGTGACCGCTGTCTTTGCGACCTCATATTAGTATTGTATAAGGCTTTGGAATAACACATTTTTCTCAAATGTCTAATTGCATATCTCACCTTTGTGATCCCAGACACTCTCCTTTTTTATTTTGGGCCGTTTGAAATTTTTTAACTAGAAACATTAATAATGTGCTTTCTACAAAATCTTGTGATTACTATCATTTTTATGTTATTTTCAGCAAACAATAAATATCTTGAGTGTGATTCAGACATTGCGATTTAGACATTTTGAGTGTGATTAAAACATTGTTTTTCTGAAAAAAATTAAAAATATTGAAAAAAGGGGAAACTTCGATTTCCTCTGAATTACACAACTTACAGTATGTACTTTTTTCTCTTGCGACATCTCAATGCCGACACCTGCCTCCTGCGATTGAGAATACTAAGTCTCAAACTCAGTATCTTATAAGTAGGGAGGGTTCAGGTGTCGGCAATGCCGACTCGGCATTGAGATGTCGCAAGAGCAAAAAGTACCAACTGTATGTTTTGGCGATTTTATCGGATTTGCAGTTATATTTATTTTGATGACCAAATTTTCATGTGAGTTGACGATCAACAATACATAATTCGATAATGATGACTACCCTGTTGGGGTCGAATTTCATTTTTGATATTTTTTGGATCCGTGAGTTTTTCTAAATTTTTTCGGATTATTCCATGAAAAACCGATAATTTTTCATGAAAAACCGGTAAAATATCGGAAATCGGAAAACTGGCTCAGCGGGGCACCAGACAGAAAAAATTTATATTATTGCCCAAAATATAAACAATATGCGCAGATTATTCACCTAAATTAAAACGCCGTTCGGAGCTATTTGTGTGACGTCACGTAAACCCTTTTATCTCACTTACTGCAAATATCCGTCTTCCGTGACTAAACCTAAATCGCCAGTTTTCCAAAATCCATCTTTTGTGAAACTTTCATTAGTTTTTTTCTCGTCTGATACATATCCTTGAAATATAATATGGCCGTTAGTAACAACTTCTCCAATTTGGCCTCGTTCGAGCGTATTTTCATCATCATCAATAATTTTGGCTTCAACTCCAGGAAATGGAAGTCCAACTGTATTGACAGTAACGTCTTCAGGCGAACCATGCGGTACTTATCAAGAGTGAAATCGCAAAATATAAAATAGACACTTACAGCGCATAAATTATTTAAGGTTGAATAATTCGGTTTCAGATAAAAATATGATTTTCTGATTAGAAATTTCAAGTGATCCTTAATTTTTAGTGATTTATTCCATCATTATTGATTCATTGCAATCAGTGTAGAAGGGTTGAAATCTGAATATTTCGCTAAATATTCTTTTAATTTGTATACACGGTACTTTACCGCAATTTCATAAAAATTTTGATTTTGACGCTTTATTTGTCAAAAAGAGGGATTTTGATAATTCACTTGAAAATAATAAAATTAGTTCTACGTATAGCAGAAAAATTTTCGTCATATTTATAAATAACTAGAATACTTTCCTAATAACTGACGTCCTTAAATATTTTTTATAGTAACTGACAATTTGTCAGTCAGTTTTAAGAAATCAGTGTTTGAGATAAATTTGAGAGAAATCGGCAAAAATATTGAGATACAATCAATTTTGACTGGTTGGTGATAAAAAGTTTTCATTGATATTTGAAAATTTTTCTCGGCAAATTGTATTTTCAAATTTCATGAAATTAAGAGTACTAGACTCCAGTTACTAGAGAGTATATATCAATTAAATTTTCAAGGCTGAAAACGTATTAATCGACTTGGAACCTTCCAGTTTCAGATGAATTAAATGGCTATCGAATTAAGTCTTCAATCTGACTTACAAATTTGCTCAAAAATTATAATTTCACCAAAACTAAAAAGGAGCCGCAAGTGTTTTCTGTCATTCCGTATCCCACCGAGATTTTCATGTCCAATTCTTTTTGAGATTGTCGGACCAGAGATGGGGTTACTGGCGCACCACCAACAACCGCATAACTCAATGAGCTGATGTTGTATTTGTCACGGACAGGACTGTTTAAAATATCAGAAAACATTGTTGGTGTTCCGATTAAATCGGTGCATTTTCGATCATGTATAGCCTGAAGATATTTCATTTGAATCTTCAAACTAAAATTCTAATCGACCTAGGTTCATTAGAGTGCAACTCACAGTTGACTCCATTTTTCAATACGAAGTTTTTACAATTTCCAATTTTTTTAATTCAAAAATGAACTTTGTTCGAGCCAAAGGGCACGAAATTCAACTCTAGGAAAAATAAGAATAGCTACAATTTAGCTGCTACATATTATTTTTCGATTTTGGTGGAAGTCATTTTATAGTGCATTAATATAATCGCTCATTTCATGATTGAATCCCATCAATTTTGTGCCAAAAATGCCTAATTTTGAAAAAAAATCATGCAAAAATACGCTTTACCTCAACTTCACGCTACCCAAATTTCATTAACATCATCTTTTTCAAAATCCTAAGATACCTTGAGTATAAGTTCCGGGTCAAAACGAGAACTTGGGAAAATATTTGCAGCTCCAACATATGCACCAACCAAAGATCCACCTGTGAACAGGTATCGGCGTTTGGAAAATCAAAATTGGATTGAAAAAGGATCCGAAAATCCTTATACGATCCGGACTGATAATGCCGATCCCTGCCTGTAAATGAAAAAACATGATAAAGAGGTAAGACGTTGCAGAGTACCATTTCTGGACTTATGTGATCAATTATTGAAGATTGATGAATAGTTGATGCTATTACATTGTTGACCATGTTGTAGTGACTGATAGCTGCTGCTTTCGGCATACCAGTTGTACCAGACGTGAATTGGATATTACCTATATCGTGAGTACTAAAATATTTGAAAATAAAATACGACCATTTAAAAAAAAATGTTTTTTCTAAAATGTTACACATAAAATGTATTAACATAGGCTTTCAAATTAAATGTATTTTGTTGGTACCAACATTAATCTACTTATGCCAAATTTTTTTACATAAATTATGTAACATAATTTAACAATTCTTGAAACTTGAAGTTTTTAACTTTGGCAACTATTTACTGAGGCAGTATAACTTCACGTCAATCCAAACCTTTCCCCACTCCAGTGTATTTTTCCGCTGGAAATTTTTTGATTTTAATAGTAGAACGGCCGGTTTTCAATTTTAATTGTGCAAAAGAGGGCGACAATAGAGAACTTATTACTACGATTAAATTTGAAATGGAATTTAGAAAATTTTGTCATTAGTACAACAATTTTGAAATACATTGTATGATCCTCAACAGGATTTTTTATTTTTTTAACAAAGATAGTTTTTATATGACGTTTCGGACTCAACAGGATTATATCACAAAATTAATGCGCTGAAGACAAATTGTCGTAATTATACAGACCTATTTGTTTTGTGATTAAATTCAAAATTGTATCAAAAAAGTTAATTATACAATTTTGAAATGTTATCCTCAAAGGGATTATATCACAAAATCAATGATTTGGAAAAAATAAAGACCCACTCATTTTTCGATGAAATTTCAAACGAAATTTATAAAATTTTGTTATGATATCTAAAATCCTGCCTATGCGTCGAATTTTATCACTACGTCACAAGAAGAGAAAGTGACCAATGAAATAGATTTTCGACAATCGTGTGATGTGATTGGACTCTTTTTTTTGTGACGTCATGATAAAATTCGACGCATAGGCAGGATTTTCGATACAACAATCTTGAAATATGACCCTCATCCGAATAATATGACAAAATCAATGATTTGATGACATAAGATCTTTTAAATTTGGATTTATTTTTGTGAAAAACAAGGGTACTTATAAATACTTACTCGACTTTAATTTCAGATAATGTTTTGAAATCGTTTTGTTGTCCTGCAATTTCTAGAGTAGACCAGTTAATTATCCCAGGCAATTTTTCTTCATTTGAATAAAAAATAATTTTCTCCAATGTTTTCAAATGTTTGCACTTGATACTATGAGCATCGCGTGAGGCAATATCGGGAATCAGATCATGCAGAATTTTTTCATAATCGAAAATTCCATTTTTTCTTGGACAGACTAAAACTTTGACCTCAACTTTGTTGAGAGCGTATTCAAGTTCAGGAGCAGTATATAAAGGGTTTATATTTACGAGGGGAATTCCAGCTTTTGCACAAGCCCATTTCTAAGCAAATGGCAGGTTATTTTCCCATTATCTGGGTCAAAATTTTTGACTCAAAAATTCAAAAGTGTAGATAAGTCAAATACAAATATTTATTAAGTTAGTTAACTCGTAGACTTTAGAAGTCAATACACCCTTAGACTCTATTATGGCAAGTAGTCGCCATTCTTTCTAATCGGGCCATATCTCTTTATCACTTTTTGGTTAGAATACGTAGCCACAACGTTAAATCACAACGTTAAAAGGAGTTAAGAGACATTCGGTACGGCGTCGGATTTGATAACATACCTGCGCGTCCCCTTGGTGGGCAGGGGTGGACCGTTGGATCTGTGACGCATGCTACAGCTTATGGTGGGTGCGTCACCAGGTGCGGATCCTGCCAGCAGTATTGTACGGCGGCCGAATATGAGACGCACTGCCGGCGCGTTTGGCCGCCCTAACCCAAAAAGTGATAAAGGGATATGAGCAAAGTTTCATTATTAACATACATTTAACTTTTTCGAAATACAAATTCAGACCAATTTGCTATACAATTAATTTTTTTTTATTGATGAAAAAAAGGCATTATAATGAGATGTGAGAAAAAAATCGCGAAAAATTACCTCTAAGTGACACACAAAGTGTATAATAATATGAATTGCTATTACCATCTATTGTAAACTACTGCATAACAACTTCAAATGATTTGCTATAACTCTATTTGAAACAATTGAATTTTCCAAAAATATTTTATCAGAGCCAATAATATGTTTTGGTATAATTCTTTTTCTAGTCTAAAGGTCAATTTCAAAGTTCATCGTATAAACTTGAAAGTACCCACCAAAATAATCGGTCGACTTTCTCATGAAAATATTAGCAACTATAAGTACAATTATGTACTTAAAGGTCATTAAAGATCAAAAAATGATCCACATTTCACGGAAGGTTTTTGCTCTCTGGCGCCCTTTCAGCACATAATTGACCCCATAGTTGCTATATTTTCAAAAAGTCGACCGTCCCGATTCTTTTGAAAGGTACTATACAAGTCTCTAAGATAACTTGAAATGAAGGTAATTGGATCACGATACACTATATACGGTATTTGAAAAAAGCTCAAACTTACGTCAAAAACCATTTGTTGATGAACTCAAACTTTGAAGACTTTTTTTATCATTACACCAAAGTCCGAAATATATCCCGTGAACGAAAAATCCAAAAATAAGGTTTGAGATATGTCATAAATAAATCGCTTATTTCTAATCGAAATAAGATCACGTGACCTTTTTGGAAAATACATCAATTATGTTTTTTAAACTCTTAAATAGCTGTTTATCATCCACAAAATTTTTTTCGGCGTCAATTTGAGTAACTATTTGTGTACTTGAAGCCAACACCTTATTCTTAATTTGAAAGTACGTAAATCCGTTTTTGACTTTGGTGTAATGAAAAAAATCTTAAAAACTCCTAAAGAACATTCTTTTCAACTTATTTTAAAAAGTGGGGATTTAAAAAACCATTTTTTGGAAAAAAAAAAAAAAGTTAAAAACTCAATTTTTTTTTTTGAACCGAAACCCCCTTATTTTCCTTGAAAATATAAAGGTTTCAACCGTTGATCATTTTTGAGCTTTTGTGGGTTAAATGGAAAAAAAGTTCCTAGATTTTTTTTTTTTTTTTCCTAATTACAAATGAAAGGTCTTATTTTGGTGATTCAAAAAAATTTTTGCACAAAAATAAGTACTGTAAAATAAAACAGTAAAAAAATTTTGCCGAAAAAAAAAGCAACAAAACGTCAATTTGTCTTCAAAGTTGTAAAATCGATAACAGTTTAATAACTGATCTTGTTTCATTAACTGTTTAAGCGCTCGTAAAATGCCGATTAAATGGTGAATGGCAACTACTTGCCACTAAATAGAGGTCTACAAGTTTATCAAGTTATGTATCCGTTTGTTTAATTCGATCTGTATTTTTGAAAACATTAAACATAAAAAGTTTACAAAGAAAAGGTTTTGTAGTTTTTATCAAACATACTTCACCAATAATATAGAAAAATAAATAGACAAAATCCGAATTGATATTTTAAATGTTTTTTAAGCATAAATTGTATAAATCAGGGGGTCGGCATAACTTTTGAAAAACCTGAATCGGATCGAACTTGAATTCGGAATCGCAACATTTTTGAACACGCTTATCGGAATCGAACCTTGAATCGGATCGCAAATTTTTGGAAAAACCTTATCGGATCGCAATTTTAAAAACCCCCTTGAATCGGATCGAGTTCGATCCGATCAGGTTATGCCGACCCCTGGTATAAATGTTGAATTTGGAATAAATGTAGATGATCACAAGAGCTGTAGATCGTGAAATACAGAGATTTTTTGAAAAAACCAGCTGATTGAAATTGAATCCTTTAATGAGTTACAAGGTTTTGCAAGATTTCATTGCATTTTTTAAATTGCTGTTCAAATTGAAAATATCGCATAACGTCGAAAATATCAATTTGATAAACTTTATGTGTTATTCATTTTATTATCGATCCAGTAAATACATTATATAGATATATATATTCAATGAAGTCTACGTCGTGTTATTTAAACTCACTGTAAATATTTGCCACAAGAAAGTTTACATCATTTTAAATTTGTCAGAATGCAAACATTTCAGCAGACAAATTATACACCTTCATAAAGTCTCTTGAAGGCGCAATTCGCGTTCATGGTTAATTAACTTACCATTATTAACCATTCTGGTTGATTTGGTCCCCATATTGCAACCCTTTCTCCGGGTTTTACATCTAGAGCCAGTAATCCTGCTGCTATTTTTGTCGCAGTTTCGTGCATTTGGCCAAAAGTAAAAGTTCGATTTTCACTTTCAAATGATGCCATCAACGAAGAGTCTCGTTGTTCACATTGAGTCATAAGGAAATCGTTTAAAGTTAGATTTTGAGGTTGAAATGCTTGTCCTTGGATAAAACTCGAAGCACATCGTGATGAGAGTCTTATAAGCTTCTAAACCACGTTTAAAAAAATTTAATACGAGTCTTTTATTATTTTATTGAAAGGAAACCTAAGATTTTGAGAGGTAGTGTTTTTCTAGAGATGAATGAATGAAGACGGAGATTTAGTGGGTTTAAATTCTGTTCAAATTTTTACAATCAACCATTCCTTCAAGATTTTTATACTCTCAAGACACACAATCTGTTAACTGGAGAACATAATTTTTGAAAATATTTTTTGATGTTTTTTCCTAGATCGTTCAGGAAGATCGAAAGATGACCAAATCTCAATTGATGTATATTTCATCGTATTGTTTTATTTTGTCTTTATTTATTTTAGTTCCATTTTACTTACCGACATCCTCTTTGTATTTTATGAGAAAATCTTTCTCTGAAAATTAATCGCTCAAAAACAATGAAAATAAATCTCGAATAATCTCAGTTATGCAATGTTTACAGTGTAAACTTTACACTATCAGAATTAATGATTTATTATTAACATTTCTACATTAAAATTTGTTCTAAAAAATGTTCAAAGCAAATAATATGTTTTGCAACCGTCTTTATTAAAAACACCAACTGACCATTTGTGGAAACCCCTTGTAATGGAAGCCCATTACCATCTGTGGAAACCATTTTAGAAAAACGAGGAATTATCATTTGTGGAAACCATTTTTGAAAAACAAGGCATGATTGAGAAAAAGAAACTCTGTTTTTAATGCTAAATTTGCTTGAGCATACTGAAGTAATATTTCAGAAAAATTTGTGGGTATCCCCTTTTCACACTTTTGTGAATATCTCGGCCCTGATTGGGAAACGTACTGTGTTCTTAAGTAGTATGGCCGGGATATTCACAAAAGTGTGAATAGGGGATATACGTAATTCTTTCCTGCACATTAATGAAACCTATTATCCTGTAATGAAAACCGATCACCCATAACCATTTGTGGAAACCATTTTGTCGCGAAATTGGGTTTCCCCAAATGGTAAGTTGGTGTAGTTATCTCTTTTGTGGCCTATTTACTTTGATTTGAGTTTAAAATCAAAATAAGTGTTCAAAAGTTGCAAAACTTCTTTGTGAAGGGTCGTTTCAAAATCGGAAATAATTAATGTTTTGAATTTGCTCTTAATTTTTGCTTAACGATCGCTGCTTTTTAAACATAATAACTTGCTATCGTATATTGCTATATATATCCCTTTATTGCCCTCTCTGACATGTTTGGTCCCTCAAAAACACGGGGGGTGAGAAAACGACGCTTCATTTTCACAACGAGTCATTCCGATTTAGTTCTTAATAGCTGAGCAACAATTATATAATTTATATATAAACATTAAAACTGTTTTTAAATATGACCATGATTTTTTTTCTCCAGATTATCTTAACCTTGTGAGCAACAGCAGCCACACATTGTGGCTCAAGCATACCCCCTTTAATCATCCAAAAAAGGCAAAAAACGGGATCGTAGAATCTTTTCTTTCAAACACATTATAAAAAATTTTGCTTCGGTTCCAAAAAAATAATTGAATTGTTTTTCGAATTTTTGGTCCCAGTATTACGGGAAGTTGATTTAGTAAGATTTTTCGCCGATGTTTCACTTCCGGAGAAATTATTTTGGAACTAGACATAAAAGACAAATGAGGGATAAGCCAGTTTTAAGGAAAGTGTTTTGTGCATGCATAAAAGTGAAAATAAAAATTTATTGGTATCTAGGAGCAGTTATTTTTTATCGGAAGTGAAATTTCTAAATTTACAACTTCAAGTATCCCATTAAAAAATTTAATTACTATAAAAGTGAATTTAAGCAATCAAAAAATGTTCACAGTTGTACTTCATTACCATATGTACTTAAAAATAATTCAAAAATGTAATAATCTGCTTTTATAGGGAAAATGAACATTTTTTTATCAAAAATCATGATTTTTCCATCAAAATTTTGACTTATTTGAAAATCACTTTTGATTTATGTGATATAAATCAAAGCGGACAAAACTGTGACGTAGGCTAGATACTTGTGCATCGTTTCCGACAAAAATGTAACTTATGAAGACAACTGCGACCGTGTATTACGTGATATGGTATACCTTGCTTTTCTCACTATATTTTCTAGAACAAAAATTAAAATTCTAGAATATAAAATGTCGGATGCAAAAATTTCACCTTCAACTTCCTTATGCAGAAAAAATTGAAATTCCAACTGCCTCAAGCTTTTTGTAAACAACGTTCAAAGTAGAGCCACAATTGCGGCTCTGGTGCCTTGGCGGAACTTTTTTTTATATGCTCACAAGGGTTAACCAGGCAAGGAAACATGGAAGGGAAAAAAGGCGAAGAGAACGTTTCCTCTTCCTTTTCCCGGCAGGGAAATTTAGAGAAACGAAGGGGAAAGGAAGGGAACGAAAAAGCATGGAGAACGTTTCATTTTCCTAGCCTGCTGTTAATGCACAAGCGAGTTAATTCGAATAAAAATTCAGTGATTTTTGAAAATTTATAAAATTTGAATCCTTTGTCGACCTGTAATTAACGAGAACTTCAACCAAAAACGAGTTGTGTGTTTCTATAATGATTAAGTAGTGAATATGGTCTACTTTTCCACAAAAAGCCACAAGTTAGTTAATTTCAATGATATAACAAAAATTTTTTGAAAGTATGTGGTCCCGGAAATTATGGCGGCAAGATTGTGGTTTTTTCGAAATTCAATTCGTGTATAACACAAGATAGACTTTTTGATGAAAGATAAAATGATTTTGAGAGTATTTTCTGAATAAAATAATTTCATCATTATTAAAAATGGTTGGAAAATGAATAAATCAAAACCTAATCAATTACATATTTTTAAATTGAAATAAAAATATATTTTATTACGTTGATAACTAATGCTGAAATTGTATGTTCGCAGCTCCAGTACAAACTCAACGCACATGTTATTAAGGTAAGATAGTAGATCAGCTATATTCATTATGATGCCCAGGTAACACTAAAAACTCATTTTCCTGTTATAAAAATTGGGAATAAGTTTTTAGTGTTACCCGGGCATCATAATGGATATGGATAGTGACTATTTGAATGATACAAACAGCGCGGGATACTAGCACCAAATCAAAACCCTGGATTGCAGTAAAGGCCGATTTAATTGGTCGGATTTGGGCTGGACAACAAATCAAACGTTCGGATTTCGTATTTTTTACATAGTCATACGATCTGTCTGATAAGGGCTTTTAATCCATATTTTAAATCGACTATATTTCAGAAAAATTGAAAGTTTTAGAATTCTAAAATTTTCATGAGATTGAGCTCCAGGTTCAATAAAAATCATTAAATTGCTAAAAAAATAATCAAAAAAAAATATTTTCAGGCATTTTTTTGTACCATAAATTTAATAATTAAATATCACATATGCAGTTTTGCCAACTTTTAGAATTTTTTTTTTGGTTTCACAAAAAATCAATAATTTTCTGAAATAATTTTTCATTCAAATATGCGTAAAATGGTATTTCTGAGCTATTCCCGGGAATCTCGTCCCTCAAAAATAAATAAAACTTTAGAAAATCAAATATTGAATAAATTTAGACGATTTACTATCTTAGTAAGATAATCATACTCTTTTTAATCAAGCCATCGGTTAATTTTAAACTTCTTGGTTTCGCTTGGTTGTTAGTATCCCGCGTTGTTTTCATCTATCAAATAATCACGATCTGTCAGACGAGGGTCCTTAATGCCTATAATTATAGCCACATTATAAATTAAGCTGTAAACAATGTTATATGTAAATTTGATATCAAACTGCGTACTCTCGCGTCGCTCACATAAAATTCGATTGTTCAGCTGCGTTGCTTGTTGAATCCTGGTTAAATTGTCTTCTATTTTCTAACTTCACCCGTAAGAGCTTTAGCATTGACGTCCGAAGAAAATTGACAACTTGACAAGACCAGGGGTTCATGATCAATATCTTAATCTAGCCGGGAGTGAGTTAAAATCTCCCAGGTGTGAGATTTTTATTGAGTATCGGTACAATTTAAATATATATATTTTTAACTCACAAGGAAACCAAAATTAACGATCAAATTTGCTCAAGCTAGTTCAGGAATATATTTTTACTCACTTGGTTACTTTTTGTTAATAAGTTTGTCTGACAGCGGCCCTGAAACCAATATTAGAAACGGTTCCGCATTTTAAATCGACCAAGAAGAAACTTGTTGCAGTGTAGCAAAATCTGTTAGTACAAAATTCCGCGGAATGGTCATTTTTGGAAAAAAAATCACGAGATGATTTTAAACGACGATTGAAAAATATCAAAATATAGGTGAAATTGATCATTTGTGCTGGGTTTCCAGATACACCAGATGTATCAATTCTGGAAAACTGAATTAACGATCTACAGAAATTTGTAATAATTTGATAATATATTAGATAATTTTTTGTAATAATTCCACTAACGAAATGGAAAAAAATCATTGGGATTTATCTCATGAGATTAAACGGTCTAATACGGAATTTAAAGACTAAGAAATGGTAAAAAGATAATTGCGCTAACTCGTTATTTGCGTAAATTTGAAACAAAATAGTCTCAAAATAACCAGAAAAATATTTGCTACAAGATGAACCAACAAAATCGATCCCTATTTTCGAATTTTTGAATTATTTCTTAAATATCGTCTCAGAAAATACTTAAAAATAATAATACTTAATTAATAAGGCCAGCAATTTGTCATGGCAAACATGAGCGAGAGTCCTTATCAGGGATGGATTTTTCGGGTCGACGGCTCTGAAAAATATTTTTATCTATTTTATACTAAAAATTACTGATTTTATAGCAATTTTTTAATCTTTCAAGATGAAAAAGATATCTGTATCGATAATTCAATTTGAATTCATGCTATATTTTGGCAATTTTTGACATGACATATCATTAAAAGTCTATTAATTAAAAGTAATCTAAACGTTTCGCTTTTATAAGCATCATTTGTTAAGCATTAAAAGTCCACTACAAATATCTCAAAATAGACTGATTTCGGTATAGGCTACATTCAAATTTTTTTATTATCAAAACTTCAAAGAGAAATTGTGCTTTTAGAGTAATTTTATCGAAAAATATTTTTTGAAATAACTTCAAAAAAAAAAAAAAATTTTTTTTAGAAATTATTTTTCGAACAAACATGTTTTTAAGGGGGTAGCAGCGATGTGGAGACTGGCGTCAATAACTTACGAAAATAATTAGTTGGTTTATTTTTTTGTGCTTGTTATCGTTAGCTGAACCAGAATAAATAGTGTATCAGCTCATTAAAATCATTTTTTATCTATTTTAAGAAAGATTCGAGTTCGAACTTTTATTTTTGAATTCGTAAAATTTTCAAAAAAATTCAGAATATTATGAAAATTTCACGCATTTTTCACCCAAAATTTTTTTTCTTCTAAAATCTGTGAATAAAAACGAAAAAAATAGCCACTTTAACTTTGTTCATGCATGTTTACATATTTTCTAAATGCTGTTTAAAAAATCATAAGATGTTCATTTGTCATTTTTTGTCGACTTTTTTTAGAAATATTATGAAAAATTTTAGCAAATCAAGTCCAAAATTTTTTATTGATGCTTTTTTAAATTCTCCTTGAAAAATCATGCCGAATCAGTTGTGTTATTGTTTGGTATCTATTTGATTTCCGTATTTCAACCGATGGAAGGGTCAATCGAATATCGTTTCTGCACTCCTGATGGAATTTACAACACTTGCTTGTGACACCGGTTTGTGCCATTTGGCACGCAATTTATACAAAATTTATTTTTTTCAAAAAATCTCTATAAAATTGCGGGTGTAATAGGCTACTTTACTTTTAAAATCAGGACATTTTTTCATATTTAAACTCAATTGAAGGTCAATTTTTTTTTCCTAAAAAGCTGTTTTTCTCTATTTTTCATGGGAAAAAAACTTTCATATTTAAGAAATTTTTTCATGTGGATAATCATTCTCCCACTAATAAGTGCATTACACCCGAAGTTTATAAATATCGCCTTTAAAAAAAATCCAACATCGGGTCAAGTTGGAAATGGAGTGGTAATGAAAAGTGGTTTTGGATATTTTTACAGATACTTAAGTATGTTGAGAAATAAAAAATATAAACGTTTGCAAGAATGAACACTTTTATTGAAGATAAAAATAAAATAAAAAATTTTCACATTTTTTTTCTTTCAAAAATCACTCCGAAAAAATGTATCAATCTGCCACATCGCTGCTACCCCCTTAACAAAACATTGAAAACACTTTTTCTTCAAAAAAATTTTTTTTACAGAAAAATATTTTCAAACAAGAAAGTCTTTAACAAAAAAGTATTTTGACAAATAAAATATCTAGGAAAATACATATTATTTAACAACTAAGAATAAGAGCAAAAATGTGACATGATGTACATTTTTTTTCACAAATCCAACATTTATAAACAAAAGACATTAATCAGAAAAGCTGCTTCAGGAAGTCGGCAAGTAAACTCAACCTTTTAAATACCCCAATTAGCAATTGTCTTTTATAATAAAAGTTTTATTCCTGATCAAAATTTCTAATGATGATAAAAAATTTTATTCAGTTTTTGCATTAAATTTTTGGAAAAGGAATCTGCATACGTGATCGGCGCACAATTTTTAATAAAATGTATAATCTTGAGAGCTTCGAAAAGAAAAAGCATAATTTCATACAGCCTAACTCGTGCTTTTTTTTTATCTTTCTTCATCGCAAAGTATAGTAAAACTAAATAGTAATTTGCGGATAAGGATCGAGAATCGCCAAAGGAATTGGGTTTTTGGAAGCCTGCAGCACAGGGAAGGGCATCCGAGCAGATTTTAAACATCGGATCGGATCGGACCCAATTAAAAAAAATGTGATCGGATTGGAAAAAACCGATCTGATCGGTTTGATGGAACCTGCTCGTTTTTTTCGATCAGATATTTTAGCTCGGACGCCCATTCCTGCTGAAAACTTGAAATCATTAATTTTGATCCAAATGGTATCAGAATCTAATAAATAATCAAACCGATAATTGGATCGGTCCCTTACTAGTAGGTTTGAAGAATTTTGTTTCTTTCCATAAATAACCCTAGTCTCCAAACTAGACTGCTAAGTTATGTGTCCCATCTGTGTGGCACTCATTTTCCGTTCAGAATTAAATGAAGATTCTTCAACCACGCCTCTCGCTCATGTCCGCCATCTCTCAAAAAATTCTTATAAATAGCAAGGTTATTTATTCATAAAAGCAGCAAGTAAATCATAAAATACCATGAATATATTTCTAATATTTACACTATTCACATGTGTGCAATCTTTTGCTCCTTCTAGACGAACTTTATCATTAATCAATCGAATAAAACTACAGGGAGAATTAATTCACAAAATCAGCAAGCAACGACAATTTGAATCAAAAATTAATAACAAAGATATTAAATGTAAACCTCATTTCTGGAAAGGATACAGACCCTGTCATCATTTCAAATCTTTTCACCGTGTTTCAAAATAAAATAACTATTTATTTAAAAAAATTTGTCGAAATTTATCCATAAGCAATTGATTTTACGTGTTACAAAACGATAAAACTTCAGAAAAATATACTATATTTTTGTGTAAACTCAGTTCATTTAAACCGAAAAAATATTATGAATAATTAACAAGAATCAAATTATTATAAAAATTATTATGATTCTGAGCTTGCAATATGCCACCGGAATACCTTTCAAATAAAATTCATTTACGGTTAATCTCGAATTTAGTCGTTTTTAACAAAGGTAGTTTATAAGCATTTAAAATCCCTATCATCTGTTATATTTAGAATTGGCTAAAAAAATTAATTGAAAGGAGAGAAATTTGAGGGGAAAGAAAGGTGAGCAGAGACCGATTAACTATCCTAGTAGAGTCGACTTTCCCTCACTGTTCCTCTAGCGAATCGAAAAGTTAAGGAAAGAATAGTAAAGGAAGAGCAAACCAAATGAGAGGAAAGAAGTAAAAGTATAATTTTCAAGGAAAGGAGAGAAACACCCCAGGAGAGCAATTTGTTGTCAATGATGTAGGCTCAGGTTTAACACGACCTTAAAGATATTTTGATTTCGCGGTCGGGAAGTCCCATTGAAATGTAGCTAAATTTCGCGGAAATGATGCAGTCGGCTGATTGGCTAAAACTTATATGCTAAAGTGACAGAGAGTTTACCTCAGCTCATCATTTTCACGCATTCAGCTTCATTTGAATCGGACTTCTAGACCACATTAGGGGCGGAGATTCATATATGAAAAAGTCGAGGAGGTTGATCAATATATTTTTTTTTGGTTTTGTCGTTTTAATAAAATTATGAAAAATTTTGAAACCGTTTTTGGAAATTTTCAAAATTAACCAAATTTTTTTGATCTTAGTATTCTAATATGAAACTAAAGCGAAACGCAACAAAATCGTTATAGTTATGGCTGAAAAGCATATAAGAGAATTATAATTTTCCAAGTGATTTATGACCTCGAAAATCTAAATTTTCGTGCATTAGTTATAGCATTAGCTATAGAACTTAAAGTTTCCAAGACTTTTAAGATCTGGTATGTGTTTTGAATGAAGAAGATGCCCAAATCGGTTCATGATGAATTCGCGTTTTCATAATCATAAGAATTCATTTTTGGCTAAAGATGTGATTAATTAGAAAGTGCTTTCTGTAATTTACTATTATTTTAAAAGAAGCTCAAAAAATAACATTTCTAAAAATATTTTATGATATAGGCAACAGCAACGTTTAACTTCCGGCACTTCCGGAAGTTCTCAGTCCAGTTTTAAGGGTTGCCGATAACAGTGTTATCCATGATAAACTTCTTTGTTTCGGAGAAAATTATATAAACTGCCAATTTTGCGTTTTAAATGCGACCGTCAAAATTTTTGACATTAAAAACTTTAGAAACCTAGTTTTCACTGTTGCAACCAATGGAAGAATCAGTTTTGAAAAAAATTTCTCCAAAATTAAAAACTTCTCAAGAATATGTAACATTAATTTTTAAAAACATATTACATACCTGTATGTTTTAAAAAGTTAAATTTCTGGTAATCAATTTAATTCCTTGTGAGTCACGAATCGTGAAATAAAAAATAGAACTTATTTATTTTTATTTAACAACTTTTATTGATTTTGCAGAAGATTTAAAACAAATACCGATGTGGTACAATAATCTATAAATCAAGCTCTAACGGTTAGAACCTAGCCAAGTCATTTTTTAGCTCTTGAACGGATGTTTAGCTCTTGCAGGATTACGCTAGAGGTGTTCGTTCAATATATGATAATCTTTTTGATTCATCATCTTGATTGACAGCATTGCTTATTAGTTACTAAACACAGTAGTGATTCGATATTACATAATTAAGAAACTTCAAGTTATATTAAAAAAAGTTTATTACTTGACATGTTTCAGTTTTTCACCATTTTCAAAAGTAAAGATTTGTTCGCAGAAAAATAAGTAGACTTGAAAAGTTAGAAATCTATAATGTCGGCAGAAACTGTTTAGTAAATTTTAGGGCTTTAACTTTTTATTTTTACTGCCCATTTTGGAGAAGTTATCTATCAAGTTATATAATTACTGTATTTGAATAATAAACTAAGATTGCGGCAACGAGAAGCCACAAATCATTTTTCTTATTCTGTATAAAGAGCCGCAAATAGTAAACATTGACACGGGAGCAGACACTTCGGCACACTATGTCAAAGTCAAGTCGAGTCACCTGTATTATATTTTGTCACACGATTTGAGGTTTCATTATATTGACTCGACGGATCGGTTTTGTGTAGATACAGTCACACAAAATTGTAAGTACTGTGTATGTATTTTTTTACTTCACTTCAATAATTATGGTAGTTGTAAACCGTGAACCTTGATAATCAAGTTATGATAACACATCATAATGGAAATGTATATAATATCTATTACGGCACTTGTTAGGGCTTTTATGCCACTTTTTAAGCCAGAATTTTTTTTTATAATTCGGATTTTGAAAACGACTCATCCGATTAAGTTCTTAGATAGCTCAAACTGATTCGGACCATTTTTATTCAAATATTTGTGATCAGTTTGAGCTATTTAAGAACTCAATCAGATAAGTTTTCAAAAACCAAATTAAATAAAAATGTTGGCTGAAAAAGTGCCATAAAGCCCCAGCAAGTACCGTTATAGATATGTGTGATATTTAATCTTAATATTTTTTTCTAATTGAAAGAATATTTTTCTGGAATATTTTATCACTTAAACCAGAGCCAATTAAACATGAGAGGTTTTTGCTCAAGGAACATTTTTCAATTCAATGATGAGTGATCAAAACAATACTCAGTAACAGTAAACTCACAGAATAACAACAATAAATAACAAACTGTGTATTTTGTTAAAACATGCCAAGTTTCAATCATCTTGTTCAGCGAAAAAAATCTGCAAAAGATGGCAGTTTTTGAGCACAGAAAAATAAAATAATCACAGTAGCTTGAAATTTTTATCTTATTACATTTGTTCTTTACCGCAAAGAATTGTTGAACAAACCGCAATGGTTTCCACGTTATCTTGACAGTTATCCTGCCCAATTTATTGCGAATAATGAGTGAGATTGATTGATGTCCTTTTTTTTGTCCAAAAGTGTACAAAACTTAAAAATCAATTATTTTTAAATGATCAAATGAAAACTATAATCGAAAATTATTTTTTTTAATTGCAATTACTTTTTCAGTCTCGAAAATAATCCGAAACATGAAAAATAAATGAGTTTGTTAAACAAACTTTGTTGGCCAAATTATAGACTCCTCACTTCAAAGCTTCTTAGTGATTCAGTGCTTAAAAAAATACTTTATAAATTGCAAATAAACGATTAGGGAAACAAGATTGGTAGGCAGTTTTGATATGTATTATGAACTGTTACCAAATGTTTTGGTTTCTAAGTGGTTTAAGGAGGCGTTGTCAAGTGTACCAATTTGGGTACGCCAAGCACGCCCGTGCTTTCCGAACCCAAATTGGTCTGCAATAATTTTTTTATTTACGTGCTCAGAGTACCCAAATTGGTCTGAATAAAAAATTTGTTGTGAAAAACGCAACGTCATGATTATGCGTCATTAGGGTGGTTAAGGAATTTCACCAAATGCACTGGAGCATAGTGATAGGCCTTAATAAAAAAATAATGCAGAGAATTTGGGTACGGAAAGCAAGACCCCGGTTTAAGTCCAAACAAATTGAGATATCGTCACAGTATGACTGCATTTCGAACTGAAATGGTTTGGATTCGATTGAGAAATTTTTCTAAAATTGACGATAAAAACTTGATCGTCGAAATATATACAAAGCTCACAGTGTGAAAAGCTTTAGAGTCGGACAAATCACACCAACCTAAATTGCCCAAACTGAATTTTGCATAATAACATTAGATTCGGTTCCGCAAATCAGAAATTAAATTTTTTCTGAACCTTGATTACGTAACGTGTTTTATGCTTCTCGAATCATAAATTTTGACTTCTGCTAACGCCAATAAGGGCAAAAACCTAAAACCTCTAACTCACAGGCGTCAGTAGAAGAAATATCGGTTACACTGAGGGCTTTAAAGACAATTTTACATACTTAATAAATACTGAATACAATTGTACAACTGAATAAATAAAATTTAGAAATATATCAGTGATACTAAAAACCTTCATTCAAGTAGTCAGATTGGACATTTGAGTCGGCAGAATAAAAACGTCGATAATTTATGCTCCATAACTTA
>SCLH01000055.1:310520-321974 GCA_004367855.1 Oikopleura vanhoeffeni | reverse complement strand
TACAAGTCTATACGATGAACTTGAGATTGACCTTGAACTTTGACCGGTCATTAGAGGTCAAATATTGGTCGCCGACCCTCAATTAAAAAAACGGGTAGCCGAAAAACGCTTAATTTTCACTGGCCAAAAAATCAGCCTTCTAGCACTTCATACGGCTTCGCTAGAACTGGATCACATTTACCTGTAAAATCACGAAAAATTGACCTTAAAATCGATTTTTTTTGAAAATTTTTCATAAAAAAAAAAATCCTAAGTCTTAAAATGACCAAAAAAAAATTCTCTACAAGATAGGTTAAAAACATCGATACCCATTTTTGAGTTTTGAAATTTCTTATTTCAAATCGTCCCTGCGATTAGATCCGCCCTCACAAATTTACTTCCCCTTTACCATGTGTTGTGTTTACGGCCAAAACGTTCTATTTATAGAAAACATTTTTTTGCTTCGTTTTTGATATCAAATATAAATTATTATTAATTTACATTACCGGGACCTTTTTCAGAACAAAAATGGCTGAGAAAAATAACAAAAGAAAAAAACAGAAGAGAGCATAAAAACAAAGCAAAAAAATAGTAGAAAAAAATTTCTGTAAAAATGTATGCGGTCATTCTATTCGCAACCAACAATCACTTTCGACCACTAACTGAAATACGACCTTCTCCTTTCAAAATCTTCCCTCATCATGGACAAATCAACCATCATCAAATTTTCTTATCTGATCATGTTTCCCTCATAACAAAAAATTGTGACCAGCCACTTTTATACAGCGGGGGGCGTATCCCTTTATCACCTTTTGAATGATCTAAGAGATGTGGGTTGAGGGAGCCAATCCTAACACTCCTAAGACCCCTTCTAGCCACTCATGAGGCCGCTTTCTCTTCTTTTCAGCCCACATCTCTCAGATCATGCAAAAGGTGATAAAGGGATATCGCCGAATTTGCCGAAAAAACCTACGCAATTTCACTGTTATAATTCCTGTGCCAATATCGCCGAATGTGCCAATAACGCCGAATTTGCCAATATCGCCGACTTTGCCGAAATCGCCGAATTTTTGTGAAATTTATATCTCAAATTATGAATGACGTCACTTCCAGGATTGAATTTCTCAAATCTACCTCAATCAACTTTTGATTGAGTTTGGTGGAGTTTTAAATTATATGCATTTCGGTGATTCACGTCATTCAAACCTATTGTGAAACTCCTTATAAAATTAAAGAATTGTTTGACATATGAGGTCAATTCGAACGCCTACGCGTTTTTCATTTATCAAACGAAAAAATTAAATATGCTTCCCAAATCGCCGAATGTGCCAATATCGCCTAAATTTTTCTGCAAAAAACTTTCGGCGATATTTCTCCCCCCCCCTTTATACAGTGTTGGTGATGTAATACAATTGTATTACTCATAAAATATCTCGACACCTTATCCGCCTACACGCTCGCGTGCTAGGGCCCGAGCGACTATTAGTCGCTCATTCGATTTCGATTATGTTTCTGCGTTTTGCTATGAAATACACAAAACAATACTTTACCCTTATTGTGTAGTCAATAGCATTCTACAGTGATTCAACGCCAAGTGGAAGTGATAGTGGTAACCGGTTTACCGTCAATAACAACAGTATAGGCTGGACGCGTATACAGTATACTTATTTATTTGATCGTTTATCCCTAAAAACTGATTCAAACACGGTCAACTTATCACTTAAAAGATTCTGCGCAGGCTATCTAGGAGCCAAATTATATAATCACAATATCTACATGAATAAAACTAGGACTAGGAAGGACCCTTCATTTTCGATTTACTTGGGAGTACCGTACCTCTGACTATACTCCCTATTCACACTTTTGTTAATATCCCGGCCCTACTACACACTACGTTTCCTAATCAGGGCTGGGATATTAACAAAAGTGTGAATAGGGGATACAGCTGACCATTTGGCGGATAATGGAAGGAAACTCGCAGGCCCAGATGACGTAAAGATCAGCAGACGCCGATGTTTCGAACTGAATTATCCTGTATTTGATATCCATCATTCAGTTGAGTGCTGTAGTTGCTCCCCGAAAAAATAACAACGGGTATGAGCTAAAGTAAGCCTCATTTAATAATTATGAGCAATTAATAAACATAACATATACATAACATAACACGTTTTTTCGTGTATAACTTAGTTTATTTATTAGCTGAATATATGAAGTAGGAATATATGAAGTAGGAAGTTAAAATTAAGATGGTGATTAAGGGGATTCGTGATGTGCTGGGGGAAATAATCCTTTTTAAAGACTCGAGTATATTTTGTGAGAATTAAGTGGACATCTATGTTCTTCATTGCGACATTGTGTTCGTACCTGTTTATGTATATAAAGTGCTAAATTTTCTAAAAATATGTTAACATGAGCCGTTAATGCATAAAACCTAATTGCTGCTTTTACTCCTCCATTGATCTATTTGTGATATCCAAGTATCAAAAATTACATAATGCCGATATTAATTGGTGAGCAAAAAAATGCTCTGCCATAACAATAAAAATATTTATAAATTCATTTAATTTCGCCGAAAATTATTTTTGAAAATTCCTTGCTATTAGTTAATATTGAGAAAATGTGTAATGTTTTTTAGAAAACGGACTATTTCTCACGAACGCTACATGCGATTTTCTTCTCTTTATCAAATAATCTTTGTGAATCTCTAAGCTAAAACTCCAACAGAAGAAATTTCAATAATTTCTGTCATTTTTCTCGCAATCACTTTTTTATGCAGATCTACTGCGCGTCATCATGACATTGATTAGGCTTAAAATTGAAATATTGAAAAAGGGGCAAAAATCTTAACAATAATAATACTGAAATACTTTCATTTATAGTTATTTTTGCTGTTATTATTATTCTTCGTAATTTGAGACTATCCTATGTCTAGAATTTTAAATAAATTAATTGTTTTTGCAAGCAAATCCGATATTCTAGATCTAGTTATTCGATAGTAATAAACTTTTTTTTGCTTGCAATAAATTTCTCGTGTGCTGGATGGTCGGATACAAGAAAAATAATACCGAATTTGAGACCGTGGTCGAAAATAACTACTGCACTCACAATCCCCTTAAATAATAAATTGCGATAATAAAAATATTTTTGTGAAGTCCGCTTCGAAATTTCCATCATACGATCTGTAATATGAAAGTAAATTAAAATAAATCCAATTAAATAATGTAATTTTTCAGTTTATGTTTTTGCGTGTACATTCATTGGCTAACTAGGAAGTTGGAAGAAGTATGAATCTTGTCGTAATCTTACTCAATAAATTGCAATACATTTTTTTATATTCAATACTTAGTTGCCGTTTAAGAAACATACATCTAACTCACATAAAAAACGTAAATTTTTTATACATATTGTTATAAACGTTATTTAAGTCTTTAAAACGCCTTTAAACCTTATCATTAAATAATACGTCAATTTTATATAATAGTTTATGATCGGTTATCAATTAAATAGCATTTTCAAACGGTATTGGTACGTCACGAGTCGTGACTCACGACGCGTCACATCCGTTAAGAAAAGATCATGTATGACGATTTGAAATAAGAAATTTCAAAAGTAAAAAATGGGTATTGATGTTTTATATCTATCTTGTAGAGAATTTTTTCTGGTAATTTTAAGACGTGTAGGATTTTTTTTGGTTAGCATTTTAAGTCAAAACAGGGGGTTTTCAATCGCCAATTGTCGCAAAAGTACAAATCGATGGACCAAATATTACCTTTCTCTGATATATAACGCAAACTCCGGATTCACTTGAACTTTACGTAAAAATAACCAAATTTCCGGTACTCAAAATCGTTCTTGAAAAACTAAGACAGACTACTTCGATGATAGAACATGAAATACAGTTACTAACATCAATATATTATAAAAAAATGCTGAAAAGAAACGAACGGTAATTTTTAAGTTAATTTTAAAAAAAATACTGTATCTCCTGTTCAGAGTGAATAAACAAAATATGATAAGAATGTACTAGACTGGGAAATAAGCGTCCCAGATTGGCTGGCAAGCGGCCTGTACAGTCACTCGTCGCTCAAAATTCCTATTCTACATCACACTGAGATCTCTTTCTCCAATATTTGTGTTTTTTCAGTCTGAACAGGATATAATATAGTTTATTTATCCTATTTTTACTGATATATTTCGAGTGTTAATTTCAGTTTGCCATCGGTTTATCATGTAAACTTAGAAATAAAGCTTATTAGTTAGTCGGTTGACTCACTTAGTGTTGGATTCCACTTTCAATTTATTTTTTGTGCAAAAAGTCTTATTAATAAAATCAATCTATTACGAACCGTTTTCGTAAAGCGTCGGTGCCCTGAGTGGATTGTAAATAAAGAGGAAACTACTGTGTATCCCTTTATCACATTTGGGTGAGAAAATGCTCTTGAGAGATTTTTCTAGTATATTTAATTAAGCCTGGAAAAATCTCCCTACAGCACTTTCTACCCAAAGTGTTATAAAAGGATATCAAACTAAAAATAAAGCAAGCAGATTTCAAAATTGTTCAAATAACGTAAGTTGTTCTTGTTTATTTGGATTTGGCTGATTCATTCTGATGTAAAATGCTTCAGTGTTGCTTGAACAAAAGTCCTTTGAAAGTATTTCGTAATTGGATTTAAGATATTCCAGTTATCTTTGATAGTTGTTAGAAAGGGCGTTAATAACCTGAAAAAGGCCCCAAACTACCTAATTCATCAAAGTGATTTTGCTTACGCTCAAAAAAGTATTCTGTTTTATTCGATTTCGTATTTCCGTGTAATTTGATTTCAAAAACGGTAAATTCAGAATTTTTTGGATTATAAAAACTCTGAATGATTGGTTTTCAACGTGAAAATAAACATTTGACATGGTTCAGCAGTGCCATTTGAGTTTGATATGATATCCAAATTAGAGTTAATTATAATATTTAATTTACCCTAATTTGTACTGCTATCTAGGCATTTTCAAAAATTTACATTTACATTTGATTACCATATTTGAAATCTCAATCGGAATTTTAGAACGGTGATCATGCCATCGTCTCATAACTAGGGTCCTCTTCAGGGTATGATGATCATACTATAATCGTGAAAAACAAAACATTTTTTCAAAAAAACTAGATTAGCCATATCTAATATTATACTTACGTGTCCCGTAGAACTTTGACGTCAGAGACCTAAAGAATCTTGTTATTTGATTGGTCAATACAAAGAGTCATTCCGTATTGACCAATCATATCACACGATTGTTTAGGTCTCTGACGTCAAAGTTCTGCAGAACACGTAAATATAATCTTAAATATACTTAAAATCCGGGAGACAGGATATTTTTAGCAATTCAAACTAAAAATTTGGCGAAATTTTACTAAAAATGGGCCCTCTTCCCGGATTTGAAACATACCGTACAGTAGACTAAAATCAAAAAATATTTAGATCATGTTTTTAAATTGCAAATACGGAAATTTATCGTTTTATAAGGTGGTGTCAACGCAAAATTGGCCAAAAACTAGTTTTGAAAGTCTTTCACGCTCGATAATACATCCGCAAAAGATATGAATATTTACCGTGAATTACAATATTTGGGTCAATTGTTCCGAAAAAAATTTTTCTTTATATATATGATAGAGAGGGCTTAATTTCTTTTAAATCACCGTAATAGTTGTATCTTGGGCGTGTGCTCAAAGAATTTCGATGGTGCATATCGCTATAAATTTAGAAAAAACGCTTATTTCAGCCTAAAAATCATGAGTTTTCAAAACCTATCTAGTCCCTCATTTTTCGAAAAAAATTTTGTGAGTAGCACAAATGTAAAAACCGAACAATTATCTTTCGCTGTATGCACACAAAATTTTGACGAACTTATTTTAGGACTTCTCCAGCGAGGTCGGAAACCCAAGTGAGAATTTGATTTTCGTCGGAAAAAAATATATTTGTTTTGTTTACACTCAGAAATAAATTAGAATTTAATCTGACTCAGAATTTCATGACGTTTTCGAAAATATAATTTTAATTTTTCTGCGCTGAAAACTAAGCTTCAAAACTCTCCATTTAAAATTTCCGACTAAAATTATTAATTTCTAGAATTGTACTTTCTAGAGTAGTAAGGAGTCCTTACTAAGGACTCTAAAAATACCGGTGATCGATTCTGAATTAAGAAACTATAAAGTTTTGTAGGTTCCAGGATAAATAAAAGTCAATTTCATATTTTTGTCCTGATTTGCGTTGACCACCCCTAGGTTAAGGAGGTACCGGTCGCTGGAATTGATTTTTCTTGATGAAAACTTAGCCAACCAGGGCTTCAAGGATATTATTCAGATTAGCCAGTTTGTAGAATTAGCCTTTANTGTACAGTCACTCGTCGCCTTGCATATAAATTCCTATTTTCTATACATCACACTATATCTCTTTCTCTTAATATTTGTGTTATTAATTTCAGTCTGAGACGAGGATATAATCAATTAGCTTTTATTTTTATTTCCTAATTGGTTTACCTGATCATTATACTCTAATTAAATACGTAGTGTTTATTTCTCTACGTTGTGCATATCGGTCTTTATCATTAGTAAAACTTATTGTACTCTCAAAGCTTATTGTTATACGTGTGTGTATCTCACTCATATTTTGGTATGGGATTTCTCTCACTTTCTATTGTTTATTATTTGGTTAAGAATAGTACATTATTAAATATATCAATCTATCTCTCAAACCCAACCGCTTCTCTCCGTAAAGCGTCGGTGCTTGAGTATGGTCCTCTGTATATAAAAATAAAGACAGAGGAAATTAATGACTGATCTTGTGTTTCAGGCCTTTATTTGCAGCATTTGGGGTGAGGAATATAAGATGTCTTAGAGATTAGTGATAGTGGTGAGTGCTAGTTTATAGCTTGTAATTAAGCCTGGCCATTCACTGAAAATTTCTCTCGCTAACAGCCCTTATCTACTCCTCACAGCTGTTATTATTAATAACGGATATATCAACATCTTATAGTTAGAATAAAAGCAAGCAGGGATTTACTAAAATTCAGTGTGCAAAATATAATACTGGGTGTAAGTTTTTACTGTTTGATTTGTATTTTGGTCTCGTCTCTGATGAAATTTATATCTCTTTCTACGAATAATATAAGCGATATGTACATCAAAACGTAGCTCCTGTTGATAATCATATTCAGTCATGGATTAAGTATCTGATTACGCTCAGGTTCTCTCTTGGAGTTTGTTAGAAAGGGTCGATCTAAAACTGAAGAAAGTCCCTCAAAACTACCTAAATTCATCAGTTGAGTTTTCTCGGTCGCGCTCACTATCTAATATTTATTTCTGTTTTATTCGAGTATGTCGGTATTTCACAGAATTTCTTTGATTTCAAAACGGTAAAATTCAGAATTTTTGGGATTACATTTATAACTAAAATGGCTCTATGATATATGATATTTTACTGGTTATTTATCTTTAATCTCGTGACAATAGTAACAGATTATGACGATGGGTTCAGCAGTGCCATTTGAGTTTGATATGATATCCAAATTAGAGTTAATTATAATATTTAATTTACCCTAATTTGTACTGCTATCTAGGCATTTTCAAAATTTACATTTACATTTGATTACCATATTTGAAATCTCAATCGAATTTGTAAGACACGGTGTCATGCCATTCGTCTATAACTATGGTGCTCTTCATTCAGTAGTGATATATTCGACTATACTATATCGAAAACAATCATTTTCTCAAAAAAACTAGATTAAGCCATATCTAAGTATAATTATATAACATTACGTGTTGCCGTAGATAACTCTTGACGTCTAGCCTGATAAAGAAAATCTTGTAATTCTTGATTGGTCAATACTAGTAGGTATTCCGTATGACACAATAATTTATCACCACGATTAGTTTTACAGTGTCTCCTGGACGTTCAATAGTTCTTGCAGGAACGACGATAAATAATAATTTTTATATTATATCTTAATAGATCCGGGTGGACAGGATATTTTTATGTGCAATTCAAACTAAAAATTGGCGATAAATTTTACTATAAAAACTGGGCCTCTTCCGGAATTTGCAATTCATACCTGTACAGTGACTAATAATCAAAAAAATTTTTAGAATCAGTTGTTTTTAAAAATAATGCTAATCTGTTGAAATTTATTCGTGTTCGTTTAAGGTGGTCGTCAACAGCAAAAATATGGAATAAACTAGTGTCTAATAGTACTTTCACGCTGCTGTTCCGCAATACATTGTCGCACTTACGACAAGTATATATGAATATTTACCGTGAATTACATTATTTGGTTCAATTGAATTCCGAATAAAAATTTTTCTTTAACTATATGACAGCTTAATTTCTTTTTTACAATCACCGTAAATAGTTGTAATCTTGGTCGGTGTGCTTCAAAGAAATTTCGATATGAGTGCATTACTTTTCAGCTAAATTTAGAAGAAAACGCTTATTTCATGCCTAAAATCATGAGTTTCAAAAATCCTATCTGGTACTCCATCACTTGTTTATCAGAAATAAAATTTTGTGAGTAAGCATCAAATGTAAATAACGCGAACAATATCTTATCGCTGTATTGCACACTAATAATTAGACGACTAATATTGGGAATTTCTCCAGCGAGGTCGAGTTAACTCCAATAACGTCTGAGAATTTGATTTTCGTGCGGAAAAAAAATATATTTTTTGTTCTGTTACACTCAGAAAATAATGGTTAGAATTTATCTGACTCAGAATTTCCTGACGTTTTCGAAATATAATTTTAAGTTTTTATTCTGCTCGCTTGTGATGAACTAAAGCTTGATTCTAAAACCTCTGCCATTTACAATATCGTAAACTTTAAAAGTTATTAAATTTTATAGAATTTCTCTTATTTATCTAGCTTATAGTATAATGAGTGCAGTCCTTACTAGGACTCTTAAAAATATATTCAGTTTGATCGAGTTCTGATTTAATGGGACTTACTTAAGTCTCTCTCGAAGGGGTTCGCAGGGATAGAATAAAAAAGTTCATAATCTTAGATATTTTTTTGCTCCTTGATCTTGTGCAGATTGACACACACCCTCGCGTTAAGAAATGGTACTCGTGTCCTGGAGAATTGATGTTTTCTGTGATGGCCCAACTCTCCTGCCACCGGTGTCTTCAAGGAATACTGCGGATTGCAGTCTCTGTAGAATTATCTTACCTGTTGACTCTCAGATTGTGAGACTCAACGTAACTCACCAGAAATACGAAAATGGGCCGTTGTGTTAGATTAGTTCCGATGTCTAACAGCTTATCTTGTAGAGACATTTTTTTGTTCTGTCACTCTATATTTGGAGTACTGATGTTAACGTTATTCATTTTTCTATGGTGATAAAAGCTATTACTAAAATAATACAATAAAAATCTAATTTTAATGGATCAATTTTTCGCTGATTCTTTAAGGTAGCTATGTTGAGTTCAGTTCTAGCTCTGATGTAATATTTAGATAGACTATAGGTCTTGATATTTAATTTTTTGAGTCCTCTATGTTAGCAAATTTATGCTTTATTCATAAACCATTTTTTAATAGCAAATGAGTGTCGTGGCGACTTCAATAGTGTGGTCGTTTTAATCCGGTCAAAGTTCGAGGTATCAATTCCAAAGTTCATCGTTAATTAGATACTATGTAAAAGTATCGCAAATATTAAGAATTATCCGTTCGATCACGGGTCGAGACGTGTTCTATGAGGTACGTATTAGGGCCTTATGTGTTTCATCGAATATAGCTCACCTCGGAAATGGTCGCATAGGAGTTCATATATACAAAATGGCAATAATAAGGGCATTGACCCGTGTGTTTAGCTTCCATCTGATGCATTTTTTTGACGCTTAGAGAAGCTTTATTGAAACTCTGCCGGTTCACATGTAGAGGCTCAAATATATTAGTGCTCGCCGCCCTGTTTACAATCAAAACATAAAAACTGGTAACCGGAAAAACGCTGTAATTTGTTCTATAGTGCTCTTCTCAAGCAAAAAAGATCAGAGCTCTCTCCTCACTTCTACGGCTTCGTAGAACTGAATCACATAACTACCTGTAAAATCACGAAAAATGACCTTAAAATCGATTTTTTTTTTTGAAAATTTTACATAAAAAAAAAAATTCTACGTCTAAGAATGACCAAAAAAAAAATTCTCTACAAGATAGCATTAACACATTAAAACCGATTTTTATTTTTGAATTTTCAATTTCTTATTTCAAATCGTCTTGCGTAATATATGTGCCAAAACTTTTTTTCCATGCATACACTACCAGACACATAAGCGAGACAGGGAAACCTAACCCAAAACAGTAAATCTATCTCCTAGGTTTTATTTTGACATAAATCTGAAACTCAACATAACTTGTATAATTAGTAGATAAAACTTCTTAGAGAGCGTTTTTTTCAATAAATGCTATATTTTCTATAAAATATGCAATAAACCACCTAGGTTTTATTTTGGAATCCACCCACACAGAACAAATAGAATCTCCTTAGAGAGCGTTTTTTCAAATTTCGACCTCAAACTCAAAATATTAATTTCTGAAGCTACCGAGAAAAAATTTCCGAAATAAAAAATTTCTTAGATTTTTGTGAAAGTAGACTCAAAAGAAAGCCACGGAAGCTCTGACCAGAAAGTTGGCTTACGTCAAGGTGATATTTTGAATTTTTAGTGGTTAAATTAAAGCAAACGTTATTTTTTAACTTCATTTTGAAAAAAATACTGAAAAAAAAACCAAAAAAAAAATTATGAGCATTTTCAAAGCCCCAAAGGGCTCATACAACTAGCGACCAGTACCCCTTAAGGAGGTTGTATAGGCAGCTCATATCTTCTGAACTCGTAGTACTGTCATCTTAATTTAACAATTTTTTATTTGAACGTGGCCTGTTTAATTTTATAAATTTGAACAATTGTCAAGAAAAATTCAAAAATTTCCAAAAAATTATTGAAATGTTTTATAAGTGTCTGAAATGAAAAAATGGTTCTTGCTCTTGCGCAAAAACGGTAAATAATTAAAGTTTATAATTTCGTTTCCGGAAACAGGATAGTTGCAAATCGTTTGATACTATTTAAAATTTGATACGATGACCTTGAGATCAAAGAATAATTTTTGAACTGTGATCCTTGGAGTTAAGACCAGAAATTCTTAGTTCGGACGATACAAGTTTTTTCTAAATTGCCTCGAAAATGTTCTGTTTGTATAAAGATGAATTAGTAAATATAACGAAAAAAATACGTTTTTTAGTGGCAAAAATGGCCAAAACGACACTTTCTGTTATTTTTGAAGCACATTGAGGGTAAAAATCGAGAAACAACAATACAAGTTTTTTTGTTATTAAAATATACCTTTTCTTTGAAAAATCGAATTATTTTGAAATAAGGTGAAAAAACAAAATGACTTTTAACAAAAATTTTTGCTCGCGGCCAACCTTATTTACCGGTTGGTCGAA
>SCLH01000055.1:284919-309946 GCA_004367855.1 Oikopleura vanhoeffeni | reverse complement strand
GATGTACATTTACCCTGTAAGCTCAAATATAAGGTCTGCCCTGTATGGTAGTCAGAAGTTGCGTCGCTCCTAGTTAGGATCATAAGTATGACCCTTGAAAAGGGCCCTTTCCAGCCTGAATAAAGAAGTTTTGTAGCGATTTCCGCGCATAGCTTTTCGAATAAGCCCTGGAATGTTCACACAAAATCTAATATTTTCACGAGAACTAAATTGTTTTTAAAATTGACCTTGGCAAGGCCGAAATCACCAATTCAAATTTTGGCAAAAAACGGCCAATAAAAAACGACAATTAATAATTGCTAAAAGCGATTATCATTTTCAATACCAGCCTGCTTTACATTGCAAATAGCAAAATTTCCAACTACTTTTCAAAATATCCGGTCTCATATATTTTTGTAGTCTGGTTTACAAACACTAGCAGTATTGGAGATTTTATCGTTCGAGAAAATTTTTGTATTTTCAAATTTGTCTCAGTTACTCATAACCCTTAATTTTCTGTTCATCCTGATTTCAACTATGGGCTCGAATGTACTACAAAATTCTATAGAAATAAATCCTTGCAAATAGTATTAGGGTGTTACGTTGGAACTATCCCTAACGAGCTACTTTGGGCGGTTTTGGACCAAAAAAAGTTTAAACGAATTAGAAACTCGTTAAAGATCGGCTGACAGTAAATCTAAGGAAAAATTCCAACCAAAATTACCTTTTCTTTATTGCAAATAATTCAGTAGAAGTTGCAAAAATTCATTGCGGTTAAAATCCATTCAAGAAAACTCATAACCATAATTTATGTCTAAATTGATATTCTTTGGTAAGATTATTTGTAGGAATCTTATTATTCAATTACTTGATTATACTGTATAATTTATACGTCGTAAAAAAATAGATTATTTAATTTTAACTGCTGCAAAAACTTCATTAAGTCGTCAGAAATCGAGTTGATTGAATTCTTTTGGCTAAAAATAACTTTCTAAATGTTACCAACATATATATGAGGCTGCCTCATTGAGGCATCGATGTTTTTTGTGGTCCGAAAGTATTTCGCGGAATCAAATTTCAAGTATTTTTGCTCGGACCAAGATTTTTCTCGAATGTTTTTTTTTAAATAACTATTGTTATACAGTTACAAATGGTTTTTGTATTGAGAGGGTGGTCAACCCTGTAAAACCTGATTTCTGAAATTTTGAGATGTATTTCATGGGCAGAACAGATGTTCAGTTTGTAAACAGACAAACTTTATCGATACATTCTGCCTTCAAGGTCTCTTGTAAGATATTATCAAGTCGAATTATCTTAACTTACGCATATCACAAACAATTTAAAAAGGGTCCCAAATAAAATGTGTTTGTTCAAGCGATATTCCTTTTCCGAACGGAACTCCATCTCAAAAACGCTTACTATCTCTATAGCGCGTGTTCGAATCCCACACGCAGTGTCTAAGTGATTGTAATAGTGATTGCTTGAGCTGATTACACACGATCAATTTAAGCAGTTCCATTATCAAGAGACCCTTGCCTAAATCAATTCAAGATAATACTAAGGCAACATGAGTGGGATCGGAAGCGCTATACGAGAAATCTCTATGGAGATAGTAAGCGTTTTTGAGATGGAGTTCTCGTTCGGAAAAGTAATATGCGATTGATATATACACCTCGTACTATTATTTGCCGCCAGACAATCCGTCAAATCGATGGTTACAGTTTTTTTTAAATTGCTCAAGCAATAAATTGCATTAAACCAAAAAATGGTTCATGAAAAACATGGTTTCCTGCATATTATTAGGCGTTTTTAAGTCACAGTACTTCAACTACTGAAATCAAAGTCTTTATTCACGACACATAATAGATCTCTAACTCAATTCCAGTGAAGTTTGGAAAAATCTCACGTGACAGATAAATAAGAATAAGATAATGCTGCGAAAAATGTTAAAATATAAGATAAAAGCCTTATTCAAACAGTCCCCGCGTTATTGGTAATCTGGTGATAAGAAAAACTTGGGTGATTGTTCCTTAAAAAATTATTTTGAGAATTATGTGCTTAAATTTCAGTACTTATTGTGACAACATTTATTTGTAGAATCTATTTTAGAATTTACTGACCTCAACATTTTCGACTGTATAATTTATACCTGTATAAAAATACGATTTATTGATTTTCAACCCGCTGAAAATACTACTTTTTTTTTTTTTTTTAGTAGCATTTATTTCATAGCTTAATATAACAGTATTTTAATATCAGAAGCGTATCAGTGGACATATATTTTAAAAAAGTATAAATAGGCTACAGAAGGCAGTATCTTGGTACGGCTGTTCATGTCGCCATATATAGCAAATCCCAATGTACCTTGTCCGTCCGCAAGTCAGTTGACAAAGATGGAGAATCCTCGTTTTTTTTGATCTCCGCCATCCAAGCCATCTTGCCATCTCAAGGTTTTTGTCATCCAATTGGCAAGGCCATCTTGAAGTGATTGATAGTCCATAAAAACAAGGAAATTGTTGATGCAAAAAAAATTAGTAATGTTTAAATTAAATTGTCGTCTTATTGATTTATTTTACTACATATTAGTGATAATTTTACTTTCAACCTTATTTTATAGTACATATTTACAAAAAGAGTATTCTTATAGTCAGTAAAATACCAGAGAAGTCACACAAGATCAATAGACGCCAAATGAACTCTCCACCTAGTCTTGTAAAGAAAACTCAACTAAATTTTAAATATGTTCGAGTGGAGTTTGTTTTTTATAATGTGCAGGAAATGCACATTTTTCCAAATCCATTTTTAATTTATTTATTATATATTAAAATATTAAATATTAACTGAAGCATTAATTATCCATAGACAATATACAATGATCACTATTCAGGTGTAAGAAAGATAATGGAGGAAAGGAAATGGAATCCTGGCTTATTGAAGGGTCACCGAACCGATTGTTTACACGTTTAGACGTTGGTCAAATGATGAAATGATGACGAATGAATCATAAAACTCTATTTTAGCAATTAATAATTAATAAGTTAATTCTTGATACAATACGCCTGCCTGCTGAATCTCTTGCTTGCCAAAGTGACATAAATTCAAATGAAATATAATATTTGTAAGTTTCAAATTAATATTTATCATAGCAACAAGCAGTATCTGTCATAATATTTAAGAGCAGGTATTTATTATAGAAAAAATACCTTATTGATACGTCAGAAACCGAGTTACTTGAAGTTCTTTTGGGCTGAAGATGACTTTCTAAATGCTTACCAAAATATGAGGCATTGATATTTTTGTGGTCCAAGGATTTGCGAAATCAAATTTCATTTTTGATCGACAATAATTTTCTTTAATCATATCACTTAAAATTACCATTGTTTTACAAGTGGCCATTGACAAAGCATTGAATTTCAAAACCCTGTTTTCTGGAGACTTATATATATTTGAAACGTGTAGTGACAAAGCGCATAATTATTTAAAACAATTCAATGCATACCATACGCTACTTACAATACTGCTACCTGATGAAAGTTCATAGAAAAAAAGCCATTCTGACCATTAGAATTGCGAAAACCCATAAGAATAATTAGTGTTCCTCCCGGACGGATCCCGAATTTAAGATAATGCTAAAATACGAGAATACGATGATTCTGAACAAATTTAAGACGATTTTATTGTGCATTTCTGAAACTCGGGTTGTTAATTGGCTGCAAGTAATGCATGACGTTTGTTATCAAAATATTCAGCAACTGTCCGCGCCAGGATCTACAATTATGACACAGGAACGGCCAACAATGGCAAAATTTTCAAATCAGCGAGAAGAAATTGTTAAGGCGTAAATTGATATAAAAGAAAATTCCAATTTCGAATCATGGGGACGAACATTATTTTAGGAAAAACTTGAAATAAGTGCGTTCTCGAATTTTTCTGAGTTAGGCTGTTACAATTTTTCTCAGCCCCTTTGGACCTGGAAAACCCCTGGAGTGTTAAAAATTTGCCCGCTGATTTATAATTTGATGTATAGCAATTTGATTAGTTCAATTTTAATTTTAAAACATGTTTTCCAATTTATAAACGTCTCATAAAAAGTCAATCTAAATGGCTTTACCTCGGTTAAATTATCAAAACATCCTAAAATTTTAAACCCTCCCAGGTGAGTTTTCAATCATGTGAATCCAACTGTGACGAAGAACATATTTTTCCAATGTCATTAAAATTATATATTTCTTACCTTAAACAAATCTTCTAAAAAGGCTTGAAATTAGCGGAGAGAAAGAATGGAAGTCCAAAGAGAAGTGGAACGACAAACTTGAAGATATACTTACGTAGATACCCTTCGACAGCGCTCCCCTGCATGTCTTTTATTTCTAACACTCCAAATGAAAATAATCCGGAGTACACATTTTTGGTCGACGAAATTTTTGGTACTTTTTTCCGACATATTCTGGTTATCTTAATCCGTTTAAATATAACAATTTTGACTTTTTTAAAAACATATAAATCAACCCTAATGAAAAATTAATAAAAACTGAAACCATTCGACAGTATCTTCCAAAAAAATCCTCCCAAGAACATGCCAATTGATATAAATGATAATTGGAAAAAACATCGGTAACAATTCTCTGACGTCTTAAAGTGCGTTAATCCCCCTCTAACCCCTATAGACTATCATTAATAAAAACATACATAAATGTACAACATTTTTTGAAAAAAAATCGGGTAGTATAAGTATCGCGAAACTGAGAAAAAAATCATAAAAAAATACGTTTTCTTCTAGAAAAATGCAAACGCGCCCCTAAAGTGCAATTTTCCCTATAACTGAATCACGGCTATTACACTGTGTAAAGTGATAATTTTATAAACATTTTTAGCACTTTAAGAGGTTCGGGGGACTGCTGAAAATAATTGACAAATGATAAAATATAAATGACGCATATTGAGAATCAAATTTAATTTCAGTTTTGCTACAAGTATAAAAAACATGGTCTATGCGGACAAAACGACAAGAACCCAAGGTCCTTTTATGGCGATCATGACATTTTAAAAAGATATTTTGGTTTATTTGGAACTTTAAAACGTGAATTCAAGCTGTTTTAATCAGCCGGATTTTTAGCTGGATATATACAGAATATTGTATTTTTCAATTCTATCCAGCTGGATTCGTAAAATATTCCAATCAAGTAATCTTACAAAATAGATGCCCAACACTTTCGAGGAAGTAACAGACAATTGAGTTAATGACATTTGAATAAGTAGTACATCATAAATAAAAAAAAAGATATAATCTAAAAAGTTACGCTTTTATTGATTCATCAGATATTTAAGCGGTATTCCTGTTCAGAGAGAAAAAAACAAGAGATGTTGAGTGTTGGCTGAAGAATAGTGGATTATTTAGCGACGAGTGATTGTGCGGGCCGACTGTTCCGCCAATCAGGACGCTTATTTCCTTGTCCTAGTACATCTTATCCGTTTTGGTCCACTTCATCTGAACATGATATACCAGATGTGCGAGCGGCTACACTTCCGTTTTTTGAAGTTTTTTTTCAGATAGTAAACCTATTTCCCGATTTCTTCGTTCATATTTCTTTAAAATCACTGTTGTGATTTATTTTTTATCGAAATTATAACGGTGCCCAGAAATAATTATTTAGGATAAGTGATATTATAAGCGATTAACAAATTAAGGCAGACGGGGGTTCGAAATGGTGATGGTCACCGTCGAAAATTCAGATTAATCCAAAACGGGGGTTTTTAAAATGTCAGGGAGGTTCAGCTGTGACGTGCTTTGAATGATCAACTACTGTAATAAAAAATTAACAATTGAAACTTACCCTCTGGAAATCATAGAATCAACTTAAATAAAAAAGGCAAATAAATGTATTCAGAATTGTTTTCTCCGAATTCGTTATAAAGAATTTGCGGGATGTCGACACAAAAATACTTATTTTTTTTTTGATATACTCTGTAGAATATTACGGTAATTGATTTTTTTGAATTTTTCGCCGAAGTTACTTCCGGAGAAATTATTTCGAAACTAGACATCCCACAATACGAATTGAGATAATCCAGTTTTTAGAAAAAGAATTTGTGCATACATAATAATTAACAGTTATGAAATTATATCGTATCTCTTGGGACAGATATTTTTTTCTTTGAAGGTGAAATTTTAAAAAATTTCAATATAAAGATCCATGAAAAATAATTATTTATTATTAAATTACATTAATCAACAAAAATTGTCCAAACTTCACTTTTGATACTATATAAAATTTAAAAATATAAAAAAAGTGTATTATCTGCTTTTATTTGGAAAGTTCACCATTTTCATAGAAATTGTGATGTTTTCATCATTTTTTTTTAACTTTTTTATTAATAACTTTTGATTGATGATATAAAGATCTAATCGAATTAAAATGTTGACGTTGGGCAGGATACTTGTGCGTGGTAGTACCAACTAGGTACCTATAAAAATAAAATTTGTAAAGGACTTACGATGAAGCACGTATCACGTGATATGCTACACCTTGTTTTCCAACTTTATTCTAATTCTGAAAAATAAAAAATTTCTAGAATTTGGAAAATATTGATGCGGAAACTATAACTTTTCAGCTTCTATTGCAAAAGTAATTGGAGCTTCCAACTACCTTTAAGCTCTGTAAACAGACGTTCAAAGTAGGAGCCGATTAATGTCGCTCTTGGTGCCTTTGGCGGAATTTTTTTTTTCTGTGATTCCAGGCGTTAAAATAGAGAGTCGGAATGGAAGTATTTGACCTTTTTAAGAAAACACGACGCCGCGGCATCCGACTTCGGGCAGTAAGGGATCAATTTTTTTTTGTAAAATTGACCCTTTAACTTAAAATAATTATGCCAAAATATATCGAAGTAAGATTCAGGGGAGATTCATGATAATGTTTGCAAACAGGTCGCTGACAGTTATGATTTCCAAGCCATGCGTTAAATCTATCAGGAAAATGTCCCGGAAGTAAATAACTTTATTTACGATAGGTAACTTAATATAATCATATAATTATACCGCATAAAATTTTTACCGTATAAAAACTATTTAGCGATATGTTATCCGGAAACTTTTGATTGCCCGAAAATGTAATTCCGGAACTTTGTATGAAGATGTCCATTAGGCTGCCATGCATTTGAGCTCACAGACTGGTCAGCCGATAATTAACAAAAAAATATCCCTATATCATTAAAGGCAATGTAATGGTCCTTCATAAGGGTATAAGTAGGAAATACGCTTGGAGCTCTATCTTCGACACAAAAAACGTCAGCAGTAATTAATCGAGGTTAATGTGGGCAAAAAGCTTCTCGAAAAAAATGACAGCAGTTTGGCATAAAATGAATTCACTGGAAGCTAAATATTCATATCCCTTTATCAACCTTTTATAAATCTCATAGAGTAGGTTGAAGGAGCCAATCTAACACTCCTAAGACCCCTTCTAGCCACTCATTGACTCATGAGTCATGAGGCCGGTTTTCTCTTCTTTACAGCCCCACATCTATTAGATTAACTCAAAGGTGATAAAGGAATGAGTCCCATATCATATGACCCCTAAACTCCACCAATCAAAACGAATTAACAAACACAGCAGTTTCAAACACGCCAGGTTTACAAATTTGAATCTATTGACAATTAAACGGTGTCGAATCAGGTTTTGAGCAAAAAACTAAGATCGCAAGCAAAAAAATGTGAATGTCTGTGATTACTTCTACATCTATATATTAATAATATTCAACTTGGACGCATTTAAGGGGTGTAACTTCTATCGTTTTTAAATTTTAGATTCCGGTGGCCAAAAGATAAACGAAACAAATATAGAAATTCCTGAAAATCTTAAATGAAAGATCTAATCCTTTGGCTTCGACGGAAACTTAAAAACATAGTTTTTGAAGCACTTCACAGTAACCTAAAGTAAGTAGCAGAGGTTCTCGAACACGATTTTTGACTCAAGTGTCTAATATCTCCGAAACTGGCTTTCATGGTAAATTAATTATCACTTGTAAAAACAAGCAATACTATCTAGTTTTAACAATTTATCTATTCTTGGTATAATATTTTGCAAAATTTCGATCGGACTTGTCTAGAATATTAAACTGTAATTTCCAATGATATTTTTTAGAATTGTATCTCAGTTTCTCAAATCGTACTCGATACACATTTTTTTTTAAATTTGGTTTTATTCGGAGAAACATTTGCTCAATTCTGTGATATAACCTTTTACAACATCGCTCCTATTTCTAAAAAATTGTAGATTATAATTCACCGGAATGAATTTCATTGATTCTTATGAAGTATAATTTTTTGATCGTATATTGTAGTTTTGAAAGCTTCTATAGTCTACGAACAAAAAACTTGCTTACGTTCAGGTTGAAATTTTGCTTTTTTATATCTATTAAAAAAAGAATCTCAAAAAAATGTGTAAAATATTCCAAACTGAAAATAAAATATCTCGAAAACGACTCGAACATTTTTTAAAATTTGTATAGTATATAAGTGTGAATTACATGTCTTCGTCAATTTCCCAGTGAAATTTTTTATAATCATTCCGTCCTTATAGAAAATTGCAGTTTAGTTTCATACCGAAGGTCAATTGTTTTTGGAGTTCTAGAAAATTATTTTTTCATCCGATTTTGTGTAACCAAAATGTCCTCCTAAATTGAGAGCGACGCATAATACTGAAGTAATAAGTCTGCTTGCTCACTTTTACTTATTTAATTTTTATAGAATACTTTGAAATTTTTTTTATGTATGTAAGCCAATAAATGTTCCCTTTGGGCCTTCTGTAGGCTATTTTGTGCTAGTTATTGAAGTCCCATAACCTGTAATAAAAAACGTTGAGTTCCCCCCTAAAAGGGGGGTTCTTATTGCTGGAGAAGGCTTTGTTTCAAAATCAACGCATAGTTGCTGCTTTATTTATCGTTTTCCAGCCGAAACTGTACCTATAGGAATTCTTTGGTGGCTATTTAATAATATTTCTTATTCCTTCATTTTCATTATTCAATTATATTTCTGATTTCGTCGCATGCTTTTTGTCGATTTATACATGCGAACATTTAATTTCTAAAAAATTGCTTGGCAACATTCTTTCTTCACGCATACCCTCTTGGGCTGTTAATTCCAAAATTGACGTGTTTTGATATAATGCGAAAACAATATGTAGGATCTTTCAAGAAATTAAAATTTTGCTCGGCGTTAACTCAATTACCTGGTGTGTTGACCCATTGCTTATGAAACTAAGTCAGAAGTACAATGGTGTCCATGAGATTTATCGAAGCTACTACTTTTCCTTGAGATTTTATAAGATTGTTTATGATAGGCACTAAAAAAGTTGAGCCTTTCGAAAAAAGCCTTTTCCAGCAGGATCAACCCCCTTATACCATTAAGTCCCGCCAAGTCAACCTAATACTCAGTCAAAAACTAATAAATAATTATTTGTGCTGGCATACCGATCTTATTTTCCTTGATGATCAGTTAGAATACTAGACAAATACCATCTTCGGTGACTTCAAAAAAGCGCTCGCAAAAATGGTTTTTCTTATTTTTATCATTTAGTTTTCTCAGGTTTGTGTGCTTGTTTGGTTCCTCAGAGCTGTGTCCTCACTATCAATAAGCTTTAAAAATTGGTCCCCATTGCTTCAACTCACTTGTTGTAGTCGTGATTATAACAATTTCATATTTGCAGGAATATCACTGAAAAATAAAAAACCCGACTTGGATATATATTTTCAATATCCTTTTCCAACAGTGATCTTTGTAAAATTGAGGTTACTCTATAGCGCGGTTTGAATCCACACTGATTTGTTGTATAATTTATACATGTATTAAGTTGATTGTGTAGTGATTCTTATGATTAATGCTTACCAATCTAACTTTTGCGCTCCATATCAAGTGCATCCTTGCTATATTTTATACCCGAAACAGTCACCTAAACAACATCAGTTGGGAACTCGAAACACGCGCTAATAGATAGTCCTCAACTCCATATCCAGTAGGTGGAAAAGGATATGCAATTCTGGTTAGGCTTGAAGAATTAATTCTTAATATGTGCATAAATATAGACAAGTAATATATCTAATCACAAACATTTAGTCAGGTAAATAAATATAAATATTTATTTTATTAATTGTTCTTGTCTGTATTGTAAATAGTATATATAAGTTATTTACAAAATTAAGTGATCATGTCTAATTACCTATCCCTATTTTTATAATTTTGACCTTATTCGAGATGATATTTGTAACCACCTTCTTCTCGTATAAATTAGTAATTTTTGGACCAGACACGTAGTTCCTTTAGTCTAAGTCGTTGCCGTGGAATGTCGGTAATCAATAAATAAATTAAACAAGCAAGGGAATTTACTGTAGCGGAAGTTATCTAAGCAAATGTGTTAATAGGATGATTGACTTCACAAGATTTGACACACATACATGTGAATTGGATACCTATTCACTTGCTTGTCAATATGTTATGTTCTGCCTGTGCTTCCATTACTTTCGCGTCAAAATTAACCAAAAAATCTTCTGCAGTCAATAATTCTTAGATTTTTTTTGCGATATTATATTTCGATAAAGCTGCTGTCGTTAATGTCTGTCACGATTATATTTTTCTCCCCGTAGAATATTTAAGGCTTAGAAGATGGCATCATTGTTCCTAATTTAGGGTTGCGCTTATTCAACATTTTCTGTCATCATTGATATTAATAGGGCGGCCTTCATCGACATTGTCTGTCTCAATAAATGAAGGGCTGTAATAGGCAACATTCTGAATTAGGCGTTTCTACAACATCTTTCTGCAGATTGTATAATTAGTTGTTGCTGTTTTCATCACATTTCTAATTCACATGATTATTTGGCGGCTATTCAAACATTTTCTGCCCAATAATGAAGCTTGGAAGAGGCCAAACATTTTTGAATTTAGGGCGTTTCATCAACATTTTGCCAGATGATAATTTAAGTCGGTTTCATCAAACATTTCTGCCACATGAAGATTTGAGGCGGTTTCATCGACATTCTGCGTATTGATATGTTGGGGCGATCAATGACATTTCTGATGCACAGAGTTATAACTTGATACTAATGTTCCAGTAGAAGATCAATAATGACCAACACAAGTTTATTTAATAATTTGAAAATTAAAGCGAAATATTTCTGAGATTTTGAAATATCTAAAGGAGAATTTCAATTAAAGTAGGCCTCCCGAGCAAAAATGAGCACACTCCGATAGAAAAGGTCCAGGAATTTGACAAATTTCGGACTGAGTTAAAAATTTTTGACGCTTGAAATTAAGTCAAAAAAAATTTTGGCTCCGCCAACCAGTGGCGCTGTTAAAGGGTGGTCGAAAATCGGTTTTTTCGTATTTTCAAGTTATAAAAATTTTTGACACAAAGCAAAAGTTCACTTTTTCGCATGCGTACTCACTTTCGGGGTAGAACGTAAAATCTGCCTCCAAGTTGACATCTCAAAGTTTATATACCCAAACGATCACTGGTGTACACGAAAGAGTGCCGAAAACTCAAATATTTCAAATGCAATGATTTAGGGTTCTGAAAAGATCGCAAGCATCAACTTTGTGAAACGGTATGGGTTCTCAGATGACCACAGGTGGGGTAAACGCGATCCATCGATTCTTGTGAGAACAACACACGGTATTAATGATTACAGGAAAGCTCATCATAAGAAATAAATGAAAGTAACCATAGAAAGAAAATTTTCATGGAGATACATTTAAATTTATTTCAGAAAAATTTAAAAATTTTGCCGATCGCTTGATTAGTTGAAAATAAAAATGCTCAAGAAGTCCACTTTTGACGCCGGAAATGAAACCGCATGATCAAATTAAAAATAACAAAATTTAAAATTTTTATAAATCGGATAATGGTTGTTAAGGGTAATCAAAAAATGACAAAATTGTCTTAAGGGGTGGGTGTCGCTTTTTGGTACTTCAATCACGCCCTCAGATCGAAAATCTAGGGCAGTTGTAATAATCTGAGGATACTGTTTTGTAGATCTACAGCCTTCGTCTAACTATTAACACATCTCAAAGTCAACCTTGTTACATCCACACCACCAGGTGTGAGTCTATTCTAGAGCCTAAACGGTTTTTTTATTATCTTCTTATGACCCACATACAAAGTCGTCTTCAAAATTTACACAAAATACAAATAAATAAAAAAAAAAAGTGATAGAAAAGGATTTTTCGAATTTTGACTTTTTTTTTTCTAGAAATCTCACTTTACGCGCCGATTTTGGCCAGTTTTTCGATTCAAACTCTATCCTTCCTTTTAGACGAATGTTTAGAATGAAGCCATTTTTGGAATAAGGTAGATAACTTATAATGCGTATAAAGGATGAGAAAGGAATTTTTTTGATAAAATTCTAGAATTCCTAGAAACTTGAATGAAAGTGAACCGAAATGAAAAGTTCGAAACAAAAGTTTGTCTATGCAGAACAAAAAGTACCACCAAATTGAAGCTGAGATATCACTGATCAAAAGTTGGCTTACAGCTAATCAAAATTTTAACCAATCAGCGTCAAATTCGATAATTAAGGTTTAACAATTTTGGCTTAAAAATAATTGAAATTCTAAGAATTCGATAAGACATTCCGACTAATTTTATGTCATCATCGTTTTCCGGTGGTCATAATTCACCAAAAAAAATTCAGATCAAAATGGTGGAAAAACCGGTATAATTGCGGTTTAAAGCAAAAAAATATTCGAATTTAAAAAATTCAGATTTTTGTTCTAGATTGTTTTGAAAAAAAATAATTGCCACCATGAGATCCTTGGGGTCAACTTATCATAACCGATTATTAATGGTATCATAAAGATTAATTCTATAAAGGGCTAAAAAAACCGACAACCACCCCCTTAATGGGATGTGGTGGCAGTAGTTATTTTCGACCACGGTCGCAAATTCGGTATTTTTTCAATTGCATCTGATCAATACAGCACCTCGGAAATTCGTTTGCAATAAAAAAAAACAAACAAATATTTCGGATATTTTTTCTAGAAATTGCAAATCGCTTGCTAACTGAAATGCCCGAGATAATGACAGGATGATCGAAAACAAAAAACCCATTAGTGATCATATTCCGGAGATCAGACCAAAATAAAATGGAAACTTTGACCAATATTCAGAAAATTTCCAAAAAATATCGTTCGGAACTTGCATAAAAACGGAAAATAATCCTAGATAGGGTATCATTTCAGAAAAAAAAACTCGCAAAAAAAGTAATTCTAAATGAAAGTATTTCATATATAGTGTGTCAGGATTTTGCGCCTTTCAATATTTTAATTTTTAGCCTAATCAATATAATAATGGTGCGCTATTAAAGTCATGCATGAAATAGTGATTGCGAGAAATAATAGTAAACAAATTATTGAAATTGCCTGTAAAAGTTAATAACATAATAAGAAGAATTACTGAAAAAGAAGAAAGAAATCGCAATGTGCCGTCGTGAGGTAATACTTTTTTTTTGTAAAATAAAAATCTCATTTTGCCTATCATTTAACTATAGCAAGGATTTTTCAAAAATAATTTTCGGTCGAATTAAGTATGAATTTTAAGAAATTTATAAAATATGCTTGGTTAATTGTAGATGAATTTTTTTCTGATCAATAATATCGGCAATAATGTGATTTTTGGATAGTGGATATGACGGTATACTTTAAATGAAAAAAAATACCAGCATTAGGTTTTTATGCATTTTAAAGGTTTATGTGATAATATTTTCAGAAAGTGAATCAGTTTTTGACTCTCAAGGTTACGGACCACAATATACAATTGGAAAAAAAATTCGTTCACTCAATTCTCACGAACGATATTGATTTTAAAAACGCCTTATTTTCCCCTCCAGACATTACTGGAAGCAACCACAATCCCCTTAACCACCTCACACTCAAAACCATTAAAATGAATTTAACAACATAAAGAAAAACGTCAGAGATAATAAAGGCCGAGAATATTCATTATTTTCATGACTGAGATCTAGATAGACTTAAATTGGAGGCTAATAATTTTTTTAAAAATCGTAAATCCGTGTGCTCCGTAAATGCAAGACAAAATAGAGATTTAGTTTCGGTACTTCATTCGGAAAACCATTACAGTTTCCCAAGTCACATATGAATTACAAAAGATAATATAACACTGGATATTGTTTTTATGGCCTCTGATTTAAAATAGCTCATCTCAATAGTCTGAAAGAACGAGTTCGTATTCTTTGCGCCAAAATGTACGCACGAAAATCAGAAACAAATGAAATAAATAAATAGTTTCGAACTTGAACTTTGAAGGCCTTATTACGGTGCATTGGAAAAAAGTAAATGACTTTTAATTTATCGAGATTAAGGTCAGACATACAATTTTAAAAACTTTAATTTTTTTCAAAAATTTAATTCCTCTTTTGAGTTTGCCTCTTTTAGTGGCTGAACATCTTGATCAAATAAATTTATTTTTATCCCATCAAAAATAGGTTTTAACGATTTCGTGAAGTTTTGCATTATCGTAAATGTTGTTGTAACCCCCAAATTCTCAAGTTCGGAGCCAAGTCAAAAGCATCTCCCCACCAGTTAGTGAATACAGTTTTCGGCTCATAACTGCCTTGAAAGCACAGGCGCTTGTTTGACAAACATTAGAGGTTTTGGCGAATTGATTTGGCGTCTCTGAGGCTTGTCAACTTTCCATTGTGAGCCTAAATTTGACAAAATTAGAAAACCAGAAAAAATGCTCAAAATAATTTTTTTGGTCGTAATACAACACTTTCAACGGAATTTTGTGCAATTTTTAACTCGTAGCTCAAAAGAAAACAAATTAGCGCACTTCAATTTATATAAATCAATCAATAATTAGTTCGTTTTTGGCGCCAAAAGCAAAATTCCGATAAAAGACAAAATCGCCTATGGAGCGAGGCTTCTCTTTAAAGCCAACACCAAAAAACTAATGAAAATGGTGAAAATTGACGGAGAAAAATGCGTATTGAGCGATTTTTTTTAGGAGGTTCCTTGAAAGCGTAGTGGTTTAATCAGATTACTGTTTAATATCACAATTCCGTGCGAAGAGTTGTTTTTCAAGATGCAAGACTTTTGGGATATAGCTCGCAGTTTATCAAATAGCTTCGTAAAGTTGTCAAAATCAGCGACAGCCATACCCTTAAGGGTCTCTAAGCGTGATTGAACTTTTGAAAAAAACGACAATACAGTAATGCAACGACATACAAACTGACATACAGTAATTTAGTACAGTAATTTTGAAAAAATTTTCAACCACTACGTCAACAAAATCTAGGGTTTTCTCAATCGTTTTAAGGCTTATTTTTCGTATTAAACCAAAGTAAGAATAAAATCACAGACGAAATAATTCAAAATAAGTTTTTGAATATGTCAAAATTGAAATCCTTATTTCTTGAAAAATAAGATCAACGTGACGTTTCGTGCGTGATTGATCACTATTTGTTTTACTGTTAACAAGAACCTTATTTTTCCTAATTGAAGGTCACGGGATCGTTTTGACTTTGGTGTAATAGAAAGTCTTAAAAATTCTAAAGAACCATTTCACTTATTTCAAAATTGATTAATAACTTTTCAAAAAATCTACTTTTAAACCACACTTATTCTGAATATACGGTCACGTGTCATCTTCGGCGCTATGTTTGATGAAAAACAGTCTTAAGAATTTTTTCTGATCTGGCTTCAAAGCTTTTGATGAGTTTAAATTTTTTTGCAAAAAATTAAGTACTGTATACAGTAAAAATTTTCGAACAAAACGCACTAGAACGTCACATTTATCCAAAAGTCGATTGAACACTTTGTAAATTGTCATTCATACATGATTAAGGTCTAAATTGCGATTAAAGACATGCGCGCCTAAGCGGATGGCTCAAGACGCTACGGATAATACACTTTTTGAAAAAACACCAGAAGTATTTTGACTCGGCCTTATTTCTTGAATATACGGAACACGTGATCATTTTGGGCTTTGTGTGCATGAAAGGTTTTATTTGATGATTCGAAAAAATTTTGGCAAAAAATAATACTGTAAATACAGTTAAAGATTTTTCAAAAAAACGCACTAAACGTCCATTTGTTATAAGTTAGATCAGATAATTTTATAACTGATGCTTGTCAGCGATGAATGAAGCGTCGTAAATGCGATTAAATGGAATGGTCACTACTTGCCGGGAAATCGAGTCTACGAGTTAAAAGAACCAGAGTACCTTGGTCTTTCGCATCTGTTTCCCTCAGAACGCTTGTAATGCTCGAATGAGAGAGGGACAGTCAAACGCGTTAATAACTAAAGTCTTAAATTCAGCTTATGAATCAGAAGTTTACTAAAAAGTATGATGTTCTGAGATAAATCTAAAAATCTTTTCATTTATTCTTTATATTTTTTGTTAAACGATGGAAATTACTGATGTTGAGAAGCTTCGGGTTAATTTTTATTAATAAAAAAAAAAAAAAAACATTACATTGCAATGGTTCTAAAAAATTTTCACTACGTCTGAAATGTCGAGAAGCCGCCTAAAATATCAAAATGTGGCAGAAATGTTGATGAAGCCTGCTCTAAAATATCAATGTGCCAGAAATGTTGATGAAAGCCCCTAAATTATCAATCTGTGCAGAAAATGTTTGATGAAACCGCCTAATTCAAAATGTTGCCTTTCCAAGCCCTTCATTTGGCGAAATGTTGATGACTGCCTGCCTTGAATTCAAAATGTTGCTCTTTCCAAACCCTCTCATTTTTGGGCAGAAATGTTGATGACGCCGCCTTGAATTCAAAATGTTGCCTCTCCAGCCTTCATTTTTTGGGCAGAAATGTTGATGAAAGCCGCCCTGACATTCAAAATATTGCCTCTCCAAGCCTTCCATTTTTGGGCAGAAATCGTTGACGAAGCCGCCTAAATTGAAATGTTGCTATTCATTTAGCCTTCATATCCTGGGGGAAAATATAATCGTGGCAGAAAATTTCGACCAAGCCTGCTTTTATCGATATCCCTTCATCATCTTTTTGGTTTAGATATGCGTAGCCACAACGTTAACATCACACGTTAAAATCACACGTTAAAAGGGATAGTGGCTACGCATTCTAACCAAAAAGTATAAAGGGATAATTAAAAATGTCAGAGACTTTTTTTCACAAATCCTGATCGATCAAAGATTTGAAAAACCTGATCGGATGCATGATCGAAGAAAAAATTGATTCCGATCCGATCTAAGTTCGATCAATCCAATCAGGTTTCATGCCGAGCGCCCTGCTATTTTTGAAAAAAAAAAAAAAAACCAGTTTTTTTTTTATAGTCCCCGCTGGCCAGTTAAAAATCCCTTCTTTGGCAAAACTGTAGGGGGGTTTAAGCTGTCAAACTCTGTAATTAAATCTACTTGTTATCTTGACATGTTCATCTCGTTTTTATGAGAAAATGTATAAGTGCGGTTTTAAATTTTTTAACTAAAATTTCGAAGGTAAGCGATGAAATTGAACTGTGTTTTATTTTCAAAGTTATTTTAAGTCCCAATATAAAAAAAATATTTGAAACCGATCGGATTAAGTTAACGTTTGCGGAAACTAAATTGGCTATGTAAAACTATAACAGGTAATTTTATTTCTTAACCATAATACCCTCAATATTGTTGTGATCATTGTAAATTAATATTCATGAAACGTGATTGTTATTTTAGTGTAATGTGTTTCTTTAGAATCTGTATAACCGCAAGCCACTGCACCTCATCTGACAGAGATATTAACGAAGTGACTTGCTGGACATCGGCTGTTCCCTCGTCGCTAATGCGAAAAAAGCAACAGGATATCAATGCGGGATGGTGTTAATTTCAGTGGAAAATTATTTTGAATAAATTCGCATATTTTTCCGTGTATATTTTTTGTAAACGTTAGATCCCCAAAAAAATTTGAAATTATACAAAGAAAAAATATTATTGTATAACACATTATTGAGCATAGAAGAACGTTTTCACAAATGCGGGCTAAGCCGTGTATGCACTTAGGGTTACAATAGATGAGTTCACGATTATTTTAACGTTGTAAAAAGGTCGGAAAAATAAAAGAATATATCAAGCTCCATGTTTTGAAAAAAAATAGCAATAAAATTAATGTAGGTACTAATGACGAATTGAAATATAATTTCAGAAACATTGTTATCCAGTTATTACTGACAAGCGTCGTATAAAGGCTCAACTGGTCAAATTGATACCTTTAGTGCTGAAAGTAAGTATCGAAGCCTAGACTTTTATTAATAGTATAATAGAGCAAGAAAGTTCGCAAATAGAGAATCAATCGTATTGAAATATCGATGAATCTGAATGGCGATAAAAGTCCGTTTTTTTTGTAGGCCTATAAAAACTTACCCAATTTCTTATTTTTTTGCGTTCAAAAAATTGTTAATTAGCTCCATTTTTTGCATTGTAGACTTTTTATCCATTTACAGAAGCAAAACAAAGATGAAACAAATTCGGTCAAAAAAAAAATCTTCCATAAAAATTGAACTTGTTATGTTTGATTATTACACTTTTTACCATCTTAGACTTAAGTTTTATGTAGAACAGTATTATCTCACGAAAAATCCAAGAATCAGAAATGCTGATAAATGGATATCGATTATTCAACGCCTCAAGCGGAAAAATCATATTTTGGTAATAAATAAGGGCGGTTAACCATGATGGTCATCATAACCAAGATAACTATGGATATCAACTTTAAAAAACGCGAAAAAAATTCGGTCGTTTGAAACGACTCATCCATTTAAGTTTTTAGACAGCTCAAACTGAGTACAACTATCCGAGATGAATAAAATAAAAAAAAAGTGCAACCATTGTTCCAATTTTTGACAAACTGATTATAAAACAATTTTCGTAATCTCCGAAAAATAATAAAAAATGGTCCGATTTGGACTAATTGTTTATTACTATTCACTAAATATTTGTGCTCAGTAAGAGCTAATTTTATCAGTTGATTGGATGTGTCGTTATCAACGCCGAATTATTTAAAAATTTGCGAAAAATCTAGCAAATAGAACGCAGGAAGGCTCCGTTATCGATATAACCGCAATAGACTTTGCGGCAAAGTAGTTCCCGCACTTTCCAATTTTGCCAACNATTTTTTGGTTTAATGCAATTATATTGCATTTGAAGCAAATTAAAAAAAAAACTGAACCCATCGATTTGACGGCATTGTCTGGCGGCAAATAACTAGATACGAGTCATATATCAATCGCATATCCTTTTCCGAACGGAACTCCATCTCAAAAACGCTTACTATCTCTATAGCGCGTGTTCGAATCCCACTGATGTTGTCTAAGTGATTGTCTTAGTGATTGCTTGAGTGATTACACATCGATAAAATTTAGCGGTTCCATTATCAAGACCCTTGCCTATAATCATATTCAAGATAATCACTAAGGCAACATGAGTGGGATTCGAACACGCGCTATAGAGATAGTAAGCGTTTTTGAGATGGAGTTCCGTTCGGAAAAGGATATGCGATTGATATATGACTCGTATCTATGCGATTGATATATGACTCGTATCTAGTTATTTGCCGCCAGACAATGCCGTCAAATCGATGTGTTCATTTTTTTTTAAATTTGCTTCAAATGCAATATAATTGCATTAAACCAAAAAATGGTTCATGAAAAAATGGTGTCCTTGCCGATATTTCATTATGCGTTTTTAAGTCACAGTACTAAACTACAGAAATCAAAGTCTTATTCACGGACAATAATTAGATCTCTAACTTAATTCCAGTGAAGTTGGAAAAGTCTCACGTGACCGTATAAATAAGAGATAAGATATGCTGCGAAAATGGTTAAAATATGAAGATAAAACTTATTCAAACAGTCTCGGTATGTGTAATTGCCTGGTGATAAGAAAAACTTGGTGATTGTTATTAAAAAATTATTTTGAGAATTATACATATGTAGTGCTAAATTTTAGTACTTATTTGTGACAACATTATTTGTAGGAATCTTATTTTAGAATTACTGGACTCAACATTTCGTACTGTATAATTTATACCTTGTATAAAAATAGATTATTTGATTTTCACCGCTGAAAATACTTTATTGAGTCGTCAGAAACCGAGTTGATTGAATTCTTTTGGCTGAAGATGACTTTCTAAATGTTACCAAAATATGAGGCTTTGATGATTTTTGTGGTCCAAGGATTTTGCGAAATCAAATTTCAAGTTTCTTTGATCGGACCAATAATTTTCTTGAATTCCTATCACTTAAAAATTACCATTGTTTTACAGTGGCCACTTGACAAAGCATTTGAATTCAAAACCTGGTTTTCTGGAGACCTTATATATATTTGAGAACGTGTAGTGACAAAGCTGCATAATTATTTAAACATATCAATGCATACCATACCTACTTAACATACTGTACCTGATGAAAGTTCATAGAAAAAAGCCATTCTGTACCCTTAGAATGCGAATAAACCATAATAATAATAGTGTTCCTCGCCGGACGGATCCCGAATATGTGAATGATGCTAATTGCGAGAATATGATTGGATTGCTGACCAAATTTAAGACGATTTTATTGGTGCATTCTGAAACTCGGGTTGTTAATTGGCTGCAAGTATGCATGACGTTTGTATTATCAAATATTCAGGAACTGTCCGGCCAGGGTCTACAATTTATGTGACACAGAACGGCCAAAATGGCAAAAATTTTCAAATCAGCGAGAAGAAATTTGTTAAGCGTAATTTGGATATAAGAAACTTGCAATTTCGAATCATTGGGGCCGAACATTATTTTCAGGAAAAACTTGAAATGAGTGAGTTTTTCTCGGAATATTGTCTGAGTTAGGCTGTTACAAGTTTTTCTCGCCCCCTTTGGACCTGGAAAACCCTGAGTGTTAAAAATTTGCTCGCTTGATTTATAATTTGATGTATACAATTTGATTAGTTCAATTTAATTTAAATTTTTTTCCAATTTTAGAACGTCTCATAAAAAGTCATCTAAATGGCTTTACCTCGGTTAAATTATCAAAACATCTAAAATTTTAAACTCCAGGTGAGTTTTCATCATTTGATCCAACCTGTGACGAAGAACATATTTTTCAATGTCATAAATTATTATTTCTTACCTGAAATCAAATCTCTAAAATAGGCTTAGAAATACGGAGAGAATAGAATGGAAGTCAAAGAGAAGTGGAACGACAAACTTGAAGGATATCCTTAGTAGGATATCCCTTCGTAACAGCTCCACTGCATGTCTTTATTTCTAACTCCAATGAAAATAATCCGGAGTACACATTTTTGGTCGAGTAAATTTTTGGTACTTTTTTCCGACATATCTGGTATCTTATGCCGTTAAATACAAATTTTTGATTTTTTTAAAACATAAATCAACCCAATGAAAAATTAATTAAAAACTGAAACATTTCGACAGTATTCTCCAAAAAATCTTCCCAAGACATGCCAATTGATATAAATGATATTTTGAAAAGCATGGTAACAATTCCTTACGTCTTAAAGTGCGTTTAATCCCCCTAACCTCCTATAGACTATCATTAATAAAAACATATAAATGCACTTTTTGGAAAAAATCGGGTAGTATAAGTTATCACGAAACTGAGAAAAAATCCATAAAACAATACGTTTTTCTTTAGAAAAAATGCAACGGCTCCTAAAGTGCAATTTTCCTATACTGTATAGGCTATACACTGTTAAAGTGATTAATTTTATAAACATTTTTATGCACTTTAAGAGGTCGGGGACTGTATAAATAATTGAAAAATGATAAATATAAATGACGCATATTGAGAATCAAATTTAATTGTCAAGTTTTGCTACAAGTATAAAAACATTGTCTATGCGGACAAAACGAAAGAACCCAAGGTCTTTTATGGGCGATCATGACAGTAGATATTCTGTATTTGACTAAAACGTGAATCAAGCTGTTTAATCAAGCCGGATTTTTAGCTGGATATATACAGAATATTGATATTTTCAATTCTCCAGCTGGATCGTAAAATTCCAATCCAAGTGAAATCTTACTAATAAAGATGGCCCAACAGCTTTCGAGGAAGTAACAGACAATTAGTTAATGACATTGAATAATAGTACATATAAATAAAAAAATAAGATATAATTAAAGTTACGCTTTTATTGAATCATCAGTATATTTAGCGGGTATATCCTGTTCAGAGAGAAAAAACAAGAGATGTGAGTGTGGTGAAGAATAGGGATATTAAGCGACGAGTGATTGTGCGGGCCGACTGTCGGCCAATCAGGGACGCTTATTTCCTTGTCTAGTACATTCTTATCGTTTTTGAGTCCACTTCATCTGAACATGATATACAGATTGTGTCGAGCGGCACACTTCCGTTTTTTGAGTTTTGTTTCAGATAGTAAACCTATTCCGATTTCTTCGTTATAATTTCTTAAAATCACTGTTTGATTTATTTTTTATCGGAAATATAACGGTGCCAGAAATAATTATTTAGGATAAGTGATATTATAAGATAACAAATTTAAGGCAGGGGGGTTCGAAATGGTGATGGTCACCGGAAAATCAGATTAATCTAAAACGGGGGTTTTAACATGTCAGGGAGGTTTCAGCTGGACGTGCTTTGAATGGTCAACTACTGTAATAAAAAAATTAACAATTTGAAACCTTAACCCTTGGAATCATAGAATCATACCTTATAAAAAGGCAAATAAATGTTACAGAATTGTTTCTTCTGAATTCGTTATAAAGAATTTTGCGGTGATTTCAAAAAAAATACTTATTTTTTTTGATATCTGGTTAGAATATTACGGGTAATTGATTTTTTGAGATTTTTCGCCGAAGTTTTACTTCCGGAGAAATTATTTCGAAACTAGACATCAAATACGAATGTGAGATAATCCAGTTTTTAGAAAAAAATTTTGTGCATACAAAATAATTAACAGTAAAATTTATTCGTATCTTGGGAGTCCGACACCACCTTAAAATTATTTTTTCGAATTTCTTACAAAAAATCATCAGGAATGCTATCCTCGGATTTGTGACCCCCCCCCTTCGCCTCGATTTTAGCCTCGATAGGTAACGGCCTACTTGGGACAGATATTTTTTTTTGAAATTGAAATTTAAAAAATTTCAATTTAAGTATTCCATGAAAATAATTATTTATTATTAAAATTAATTTAATCAATCAAAAATTGTCCAAACTGTCACTTGATTACTATATAAAATTAAAAATAATAATAAAAAGTGTATTAATCTGCTTTTATTTGAAAAGTCAGCCATTTTTCATAGAAATTTGTGATGTTTTCATCATTTTTTTTTAACTTTTTTATTAATAACTTTTGATTGATGATATAAAGATCTAATCGAATTAAAATGTGACGTAGGGCAGATACTTGTGCGTTGGTAGTACCAACTTGGTACCCATAAAAATAAAATTTGTGAAGACTACGATGAGCACGTATCACGTGATATGCTACACCTTGGTTTTCCAACTTTATTTTCTAAAACTAAAAAATTCTAGAATTTGAAATGATTTATGCGAAAATATAACTTTTCAGCTTTCTATTGCAAATGTAATTGGAGCTTCAACTACCTTTAGCTTTCTGTAAACAACGTTCAAAGTAGAGCCGATATGTCGGCTCTGGTGCCTTGGCGGAATTTTTTTTTCTGTGATTCCACGGGTTAAAATAGAGTCGGAATGAAGTATTTGACCTTTTAAGAAAACACACTGCCGCGGCATTCCGACTTCCGGGCAGTAAGGATCAATTTTTTTTTGTAAAATTGACCTTAACTTTAAATAATTATGCAAAATATATCGAGTAAGATTCAGGAGATTTCATGATAATTTTTTGCAACAGGTCGCTGACAGTCTATGATTCCAAGCCTGATGGTTAATCTATCATGAAAATGTCCCGGAGTATAACTTATACGATATAACTTATAATATATCATATAAGTTATACCGCATAAATTTTACCGTATAACTTATACGATATGTTATGCCCGGAACTTATGCCCGGAAATGTAATCCGGAACTTTGTTATGATAGATTGTCCATTAGGCTTGGCATCATTGAGCACAGACTGTCAGCGATAAATTAACAAAAATATATCCTATATCATTAAGGCTAATGTAATGGTCCTTATATAGGGTATAAGTAGGATAATAGCTTGGAGCTCTATCTTCGACACAAAAAACGTCAGCAGTAATTATCGAGGTTTATGGGGCAAAAGCTTCTCGAAAAAAATGATAGCAGTTTGGCATAATGATTCACTGGAGCTAAATATTTCATATCCCTTTATCACCTTTTGATTAATCTAATAGATGTAGGTTGAGGGAGCCAATCCTAACACTCCTAAGACCCCTTCTAGCCACTCATGAGGCCGTTTTCTCTTCTTTTTAGCCCACATCTATTAGATTAATCAAAAGGTGATAAATGGATATGAGTCATATCATATGACCCCTAAACTCCACAAATCAAAACGAATTAACAAACACGCAAGTTTCAAACACGCAGGTTTTACAAACTTGAATTCTTATTGACAATTAAGCGGTGTCGATCAGGTTTGAGCAAAAAACTAAGATCGCAAGCAAAAATGTGACATGCTGTGATTACTCACATCATATTTATTAATAATATCACTTGGACGCATTAAGGGGGTACTCAACGGTTTTTAAGATTTTAGATCGGGGCTCAAAAAAAAACGAAACAAATTATAGAAATTCTGAAAATCCTTAAGGGGGTGCCATAAACCCAGCAGACTGGAGTCGTTATAACTTACGAAAATAATAAGTCAGTATATTTTTTTATGCTTATTATAGTTAGCTGAACCGATATAAATATGTTTCAGCTTGATAAAATTTTTTTTATTCATTTTAGGAAAGATTTGAGTTCGAGTTTTCATTTTTGAAATCGTAAAAATTTCAAAAAAATTCAAACTATTATGAAAATTTTCCGCATTTTTTGTCCAAAATTTTTTCTGATCGTTTTTTTGAAATTAATGAATAAAAACTAAAAAAAAAGCCACTTTAACTTTTTTCATGCATGTCTACATATTTTCTGACTG
>SCLH01000055.1:259605-283398 GCA_004367855.1 Oikopleura vanhoeffeni | reverse complement strand
GGAAATATTTTGCAAAAATTTTGATCGGACTTGTTCTAGAATAATGAAAAACCGTAATTTCATGAGATTTTAGAATTTGTAGCTCAGTTTTCTCAAAAACGACTCGATACAATTTTTTTTTAATTTGGTTTTATTCGGAGAAACATGTCTTCTCAATTTCTGGTGAAAACTTTTTTTTAAACATCGCTCCTATTTATAGAAAATTGCAGATTAATTCAGCCGGAAGTGAATTTTCATGATTTCTAGAAATTTTTTTGATCGTATTGAGTTTAAAGTATCATCAAATGAAAGCTCATAGTCTACTGAACAAAAAATCTGCTTACGTCAGGTTGAAATTTTGCTCCCTTATATTCTAGGATCAAGAAAATATGAAAATTCCAAACTGAAAATTTTTTTGTCGAAAACGACTCGATACATTTTTTTTAAATTTGATATTATACGTGGAAACATGTCTTCTTAATTTACAGTGAATAATTTTTTTTAATCATTGCGCCTTTTAATAGAAAATTGCATTTTAGTTCAACCGGAAGTCAATTTTTGGAGTGTCTAGAAATTTATTTTCATCCGATTGTACCAAAAGTACCCTCAAATTGAAGCTAATGCAAAACTGCAGTAAAAAGCTGCTACTCACTTTTACTTATTTTTAGAATTTTTTTAAGATACTCGAAATTTTTTTTTATGATAAGAGCATAAATGCAATTTGTGGCCTTCCTGAGGCTATTTGATGCAGTTATTATGTCCCAAACCTGAATTAAAAAACCGTTGAGTACCCCCTTAAGCCATTTAAGTGCCCCAAGCATAACTGAACTCAGTCAAAAACTAATAAATAATTATTTGAGCTGGCACCATCTTATTTCCTGAGATCAGTTTAGAATACTAACAAAACATTCTCGGTTGACTTCAAAAAAAAGCGCTCGCAAAAATGTTTTTTCTTTATTTTTATCAAAGTTTTCCAGATTGTTGCTTTTTGCTCTCAGAGCTTTGCTCAAATCAGATGAGCTTAAAATTGTCGCCCAATGCCTTCACTCACTGTATGAGTCGTTCAATTTAACAATTTCATATTTTGCAGGAAATCACTGAAAAAATAAAAAACCGACTGGGAATTATTTTCAATATCCTTTTTCCAACCTAAATTGATATTGAGAATGAGGACTATCTCTATAGCGCGTGTTTGAATCCAACTGATGTTGTTTAACTTATACAGTATAAGTGATTGTGTTAGTGATTACGCACCAATAAATTTTTGGCGCTCCCAATATCAAGCACCCTCGCCTATTTTTATACCCAAGACCGTCACCAAAACAACATCAGTGGGATTCGAACACGCGCTATAGAGATAGTCCTCATTCTCAATATACATTTAGGTTGGAAAAAGTATATGCAATTCTGGTAGCTTGAGAATTATTCTTAATATGTGCAAAAATAGACAAGAATATACTACACAAACAAGTCAGGAAATAAATATAAATTATTTATTATTAATTTGTTTGTCTGATTGTAATAGTGAATAAAGTTATTACAAAATTAAGGTGATCATGTCAATTACGATCCCATTTTTTATAATTTTGACCTTATTCGAGAGATTTGAAACCACCCTCATCGATAAAAGAATTTTTGGACCAACACGAGTTCCTAGGTCAAGTCTGTTGCCGTGGAATGTCGGTATTAAAAATAAATTAAACAAGCAAGGAATTTACTGTAGCGGAATTATCATAACAAAGGTAAAATAATGATTGAAGTTCACAAGATTTGACACACAAATGGTGAATGGACAACTCGCAGTCAAATGTTATGACTGCCTGGTTTCTCCATTACTCGCAGTCAAAATAACCAAAAATCTCGCAGTCAAAATTCTAGAATTTTTTTTGCGAGATATATGATATATTCCTTCATCACTTTTTGGTTAGAATGCGTAGCCACAACGTTAAAATCACACGTTAAAAGGAGTAGTGGCTACGCATTCTAACCAAAACTTGATCGGATCGGATCGAAAAAAAGTAGATCCGATCCAATCAGGTTATGCCGACCCCTGCTATAAACAGTTATAGCCCCCCTGGCCAGTTAAAAATCCTCCTTTTTGGCAAAAGCTGTAGGGGGCTTTAAGTGGTCAACTACTATAATAAATCTACTTGTTAGTCTTGACATGTCATTTCGTTTTTATTGAGAAAATGAAAGTGCCGTTTTAAAATTCTTTAACTAAAATTTCGAAGTACGATAAATATAACTTGTTTATTTCAAAGTCCAAATTTAAAAAATATTTGAAACCGATCGGATTAATTAACGTTTGCGAAAACTAAATTGGCTATTTAAAACTATAACAGGCTTTTATTTCTTAACCATAATTACCCTCAATATGTTTGTGATCATTTGAAATTAATATTCATGAAACTTGATTGTTATTTTATTGTNAGAATTCTGTATTAACCGCAAGCCACTGCTACCCATCTGACAGAGATATTATCGAAGTGACTGCTGGACATCTGGCTTTCTCTTCCGCTAATGCGAAAAAAGAACATGGATATCAATCGGGATGGTGTTAATTTTCAGTGGAAAATTATTTTGAATAAATTCGTCATATTTTCGTGTATATTTTTTGTAATCGTTTAGATCAAAAAAATTTTGAATTATACAAGAAAAAATACTATTGTATAACACATTATTGAGATAAGAAGAACTTTTCAAAATCGGGCTATAGCCGTTATGCACTTAGGGTTATCAATTAGATGAGTTTCACGATTATTTTAACGTTTGTAAAAGTCGAAAAATAAAAGATATATCATGCTCATGTTTTGAAAAAAATAGCAATAAAATAATGTAGGTACTAATGACGAATTGAAATTTAATTCAGAAACATTGTTGAGTCCAGTTATACTGACAAGCGTCGTAATAAAGGCTCAACTGGTCAAATTGATACCTCTTAGTGCAAAAGGTAAGTATCTGAAGCCTAGACTTTATATTAATAGTTTATAATAGAGTAGGAAAGTTTCGCAAATAGAGATCAGATCGTATTGAAATTATCGGATGATATCTGAATGGCGATAAAAGCCGTTTTTTCTGTAGGCCTATAAAAACTTACCCAATTTCTTATTTTTGCGTTCAAAAATTGTTAATAGCTCATTTTTTTGCAATTTGGTAGACTTTTTATGCCATTTTACAAAGCAAAACATGAGAGAAAATATCGGTCAAAAAAAATTCTTCATAAAAATTGACTTGTTAATGTTTGATTATTACACTTTTATACCATCTTAGACTTAAGTTTTATGTTAGAACAGTATTATCTCACGAAAAATTCTCAAGGCAAATACTGATAAATGATATCGATTATTAACCCTCAAGGCGGATAAAATGCATATTTTAGGTAATAAATACGCGGTTAACCAATGATGTCATAAAACCAAGGATAATATGGATATCAACTTTAAAAAACCGAAAAAATTCGGCGTTTGAAAACGACTCATCCCATTAAGTTTTTAGACAGCTCAAACTGAGTACAACTATCCAGAGATGAATAAAATTAAAAAAAAAGTGCAGACCATTGTTTCCAATTTTTTGGACAAAAACTGATTATAAAACAATTTCGGTAATCTCCGAAAAAATAATAAAAATGGTCCGATTTGGACTAATTGTTTTATTTTACTATTCACTAAATATTTGTGCTCAGTAAGAGCTATTTTATAATGTTATCGGATTTGTCGTTATCAAACGCCGAATTATTTAAAATTTTTGGCGAAAAATCTAGCAAAAATGACCAGGAGGCTCCGTAATCGATATACCACATAGACTTTGCGGCAAAGTAGTTCCGCAATTTCCAATTTTGACAACAAAGTTATTTTTAAATTTCAGTTATCCGAATAGAATAAAAAAATGGCCAATGTAACAAAAAATCTGATTTCGACCAATTCTTTAAAAAATCAAATTTTCCCTTGCTAAATGAAATACAGGTTAAAAAAATTGGACCGGTACTTCAACTCTCAGCCTCCCATACGACTCTGTAGAGCCGGATAAACTTCAAACGGTTTTTCGACTCTCATACATAGTGGGATCATCGTTCATCAAGTGAACAATCATTTTTTTAGCCAAAATTTATTTGTGCGTTTTTTTAGACAGCACTTATTTTCGCAAAAAAATCTCAAATCTTTCCAAAACATATGTGAGGCTTATTAACAGTATAAATGAGAAATAAGATATGCTTTAAACGGCGTGAAAATATAAATATGAAATTTATTCACACATTGTGTGACATTGTGTGACACACATTGTGTGACACACAAGCTCCGTATGTAAAATTTACTTCTGATAACGAAAACTTTTCCATTGCTTTCAAAAAATTATTTTTGTAAATTTAACTGGTTAATTTCAGTATTTATTTTGCAAAAAATCTCAAACTCGCTAAAAAAACATATGAGAAAAATATGAGAAAGTATGTATTTAAAAGTTGAATTTATCTGCTCCAGAACGTATAATATCGAATATGGGCCTAAACAAGATGAATGTTGTTAAGTCTTCAGTTATCTTGAGTGCTCTTCGCGCTGATTGGTCAAACGAATCACGCTTCACTTCAGGTTAAATTCCCCATATGTTTTCATCGATTAAACAATATCGTTAATATTGAGCGTTTGAACAATTTTTTTAGACATTAGCGAGATAATTTTCTGAATTTTCACACAGAAGAGTTAATTGTAAAGGTCTTTCAATTAATAGATATCTATAGTCTTGAAAATGATCCACTTTATTAAAATATGTTTAAAACTTAATCTCAAGATGAAAACTGTGTCGTAAATAAAATATTATATGACCGCATAATTACTGCTTCAAATTAATAGCAAAGTGCTCTCAATGGTTAATAATCGATACAGCAATTTTGAGAATCAGTGGTGAATTTATTTGGACAGAGTTTGTTCGGCCGATATGTTTATCGCGTTTTGCGCCACGCGATGACGAAGAATGTCTCATTGCTGGATGGGGCGATACTGATTTTTCTGATTATAAAATGTTAAATTTTGCTTTAATATCTATTATTGATCATAAAAGGTAAAAAAATAAGTATCAAGTTCAAATATCTTTCCAAATTTTATATAATTTATGCAAAATGAAAATAATAAACATTGAGGTCGTTACTAGATATCCCTCTAAAAATGAACATTGATGATAAAAAGCCAACAATTAGCCGTACGAGAAAACGCTTCGCTGCTTGTTTACGTCGATGTTAATTTTTATTAAAATAATTCAAATAACAAATGATTTGTAAATTTTTAAGTCAATATTTCGCCGAATGGCATCGTCAGGAACTACAACTTAAGTTGAAGGCACAGAATATATAAAATATTTCAAATTGTTTTACCTGAATATACTAGTATGTAAAAATATACTGATGTTTTAAATTAAAAAAAGTAAAAACATCCTTATATAGAATCTAAAAAATTTAATAATTGTAGAAATAAGGCACCAAAGTTCTCAAACATACTTAAAATAAATTACAATTATTTGTAATTTTAAATTATTTTAAAAAATCTTAAAAACGAAGAATTAGTTAATTTTTAAATAGATATGGCTTAAAATCTTAAGGAAGTACTGGTCGCATTTTGAGACTCAGTCATGAAAATTTTCAGATTATTTTGGAATGTTTTTTCATGAACATATGGACAAAAATACGTTAATAAGAAGTCATTTTATTCTCATTGGTCATCAAAAAATTATTTTTACGCGATTGGGAAATAATTTCTAGCGTTTTTTTCGAAATTTTGAGATTTCCAAAAAATTAAATCGCTGTTTCCGAACGACCAAGAAACAAAAATACAACTGATGGACCTTGGTCTTATCCTCTGCCCTTATCCTCTACCCTTATCCTCCAGTGACTCATTAATATCACTTTTAATTTTCGGCTGTCATAATCCAGGGAGTAGATGTATTTTTCCTAGGACCTTGAAAATTAGCCTAAAAAACAGTTTTTTGCCCATTATAGCGCCGGGTAAAATTTGTATTGACAAAAGGGACCTTGGTGTTCCGCGTACGTTTTTTGTGGTCAATACAAACTATAAATTTTTCTCTATCTTAAAAACTCAGGGAGGAGATACACTTTGGAGTAAAAATATCGTGACTTTTGAAAGCTCTTTTCTGATCGGTCAGCCAATCAAAGACCTTCGATATGATTTTTCAGAGCAAGATTTTTGTTCCATTATCCCTATCCCACAACGGATATGTTTGTGTTGTTTTTAGTATATCATTGAATCGATTATGAAAACCATGTTTTTGCCTTACAATGCGACCAGTACCGTTTTAAAAGATACATGAATATCCTAAAATATGCTTAATCTCTGATTTATTAAGCTGCAACCAGAAAGTGAAGAAAATATACTCCAGAAAAATACAAGTAACAAATCGAGACATAATAGAAAAAACTCAAATCTGTGCCGGAACTTACAGAAAGGGATCGGCAGATATTTATATCATAACATCGCATATGTCGTGAAGTTCTTATCATAGTTCTTATATTAAATACCAATTTTTGATCACTAGACTTTTTATCGATTATTATTCGTATATAAATGAGCTTTTTCACCGAAGATATCACCAGAAGGTTTTCATATCAAAAAGGGGATCTCCAGGCCTATTATTTCGCGTTCGTGATTGAACTTATGTTCGTAGCTCTTATTGGACTACGTCGTGATATCCGGAGCTCTCATTGGTGAAACCCGGGTCGAGCGCGAAAGTAGAGGCAAAGGGTTACCAATATTTGATATACAGTATATGTTATTACTGTGTTAAAACATTATTACTTTTCACATTTTGTAGATAAATGACTGGAACCGCTTTTCATTTGTCGGTGCCTCATTTATTTTTGGACAGATGCACTGCTTCGAAACTTTACATTCTCAATCGCGAGCGTGTCAGGTGAAGACAAACTGTAGTCCGCAAGAGAAAATAATACATACTGTAAACGAAGAGGTTCCCTTGATTAATGCACGTTTGATTAATAATTCATTAAAGTCACAATAAGACGTAAATAACTCAACTTTTTATATAAATTATATGATTTAATTTGGTCAGAAGCTAAATAGTTCCAACGTTATAAGGACTGTGATTGCAGTTAATAATCCTAAATAAAAAGCAAAATATGAAAAACCTTAATTTTTGGAAGTTTTCAGTATGAATCTCACGATAGTTGGTTTTTAAAATTTTGATGAAGAAATAGCATAAAGCGCTTTAATCAAATATGTATTTCCCTTTTGGTTTTAATTGACCTTATTTTAACATTGATTATACAAAATCTGATCGAGGTTGAGCTTTATACAAATTGCCAATTTAACCATGAAAACTGAAAAATTAAAATCAACGTTTTCCCATTCTTTTCTTATAATTTTTTAATTATGCCTCGAATGTTTTTTTGGTTTTGGTAGATAATTTTATCGAATACTAAAAAATTCCACCGGTCCAATTTCGACATAGTAAAATTGAAAAATATTACTTATGCGTGAAACTTTGAAAAATAGTGAAACAGTGCAGATCTCTTAATTGAGTGGAGATTTTGATGCTTGTCATGGAGATTCTGGAGGAGCGTTATTATGTAGAAATCGTGCTGGTACACAATTTATTCCAGCTGGCATAGTGAGTTACGGATTTGGTTGTGGGGAAAAGGATATTCCTGGAATTTATACTAAAGCAAAGATTTATTTTTATAATTTTATGGTTATTATTGCAAAATAATCGAGAATCAATCGAATTTAAATATAATTTCTCAGAATAAAGCTTTGTTTAAATTTGAATACTAGAGATAATAAGTAGGACTAAAAAGATCTGCCGAGTAAAAATTTTGATCAAACTTTTTAGGCTTCGAGCGTATTCCAAATAAGTTAGGGAAAAATTATAAAATTCGAAATTTTTGCTGTTTTTTATAATGATTGCTTGCAATGTGAAGTGGAAAACTTGAACTTTTGATAATTTGAATTGATAATTAGCTAGGTTTTTAAGTAACGTATTCAAATTTTGTCAAACAATGGTCGTGAAAACTTAATTTTTGGCTAAAGTTTCACAAAAATTCTTTCTGAATTATTATCATATCTTTTCAAAAACTGTTTTTCCAGTTGTTCCCATATTTTTGATCATAGGAGACGTGTGTGTATAGGGAAGGAAATGAAATAAATTAATTATTCCGCAAGAAGATATATTGGTTACTAAGTTAACACACTCATATNCCTCATTTTTGCTCCAAATTAATTAAGGAACACGATGGGAGTACTTAAAATTCCTAGTTTTGAACTTGGTTTCGACCCAATTTTGAGAGGTGACAGCCTACTCTCCAGGCTCTGGACCGCCTAAAAAAACTGTGGGTTTCCTCTATGCAAGAACCGATCATTGAATGTTTGTGCAAGCAAAAACTGTTACTTAAGAATTAGTAAATTCCACCAAACACGACTTTGCTTTGACTGCAAAGCAGCTCCTTACTGTCAAAATGGAACGCAGTCCTGTTCCATAAAATCGAACAAAACTCGTAAATTCTGAAACAATAGACAATAAATAAAAAATAAAGTGATAATTTATAAAAGTTTATTAAATATTTTAATTTCAATAATCTTTTCTTTCCTCAAAATAAAAAATGGCCGCCTTTAAATATCAATTTGGATAAATTGTCCATGTGGCCGATCTAAAATATCAGATTGGTTAAAATGTCCATGTGGCCGATCTAAAATCTCCGTTTGGTTAAAATGTCCATGTGGCCGATCAAAATTCAAATATTGCCTCTTCGCTGCCTTCATTTTTCAAGCTGAGAATTAATCGTGGTTAGAATGTCCTTATGGCCGCTGTGATCGATATATCCCATTATCCCACTTTGGTAAGCAAATGCTGTTGGGAGATTTTTCTAGGCTTAAATATACTAGAAAAATCTCCCAACAGGATTTTCTAACCAAAGTGTGGTAAAGGGGTATATATTGAAGTTAAATTCAGATTTTTAACTTTTGTCAGCTTATTAAACACAAAGTTTATTTTTTGAGGAACCTACTCTTGTTCCCAAATTAGCCAATCATCTTTTTTTGTTCTCAGTATATTGCCTCGGTGGGTACAAGAAAAAGTTTACCTACTCTTGAACCCAAATTGGTCTGAATCCAAATTATTTATTTAGACCAATTTGAGTACAAGAAAAGGTTTACCTAGTTTTGTACTCAAATTTGTCTGATTGAAAAATATGTTAGGAAAAACGCAACGTCATGATTATGCGTCATAAGGTTGGTTAAGGAATTTCACCGACTGCACTGGAGCACAGTGATAGGCATAACTTATGCTGCATAAGTAGGGTCAGTTACCGGGAGATTTATATGCAAACCTAACCCCCTCAGTACGGATTCTTTGAGTTGTTGTAACGCGATCGGTAATACCGATCATAATAATAACAACAAAATCAATATTGAATCAAAATCCGTACTGAGGGGTTAAGATTTGCAGATGAATCTCTCGGTACTAACCCTTCTTATGCGGCATAAGTTATGCCTATTACTGTGCTCCAGTGCAGTCGGTGAAATTCCTCAACAACTCTTATGACGAATAATCATGACGTTGCGTTTTTCACAACATATTTTTCATTCAGACCAATTTGGGTACAAGAGTAGGTAAACCTTTTCTTGTACCCAAATCGGTCTAATTAAATAATTTGGATTCAGACCAATTTGTGTACAAGAGTAGGTTAATCTTTTCTTGTAGCCATTTGGGTACAAAAGATATCGACTCTATTTTTTCAAACATGTTATAATTTTGCTAGCGAGAGAAAATCTAGAATGTAAGTGATCATTCCCATGCTAATTGGCTTGCGTTGAATAATCTTGTGATGACGGTGTTTTCTCTTTTTAACAAACTTATGATCAGTAACATTGGAGAGCTTGCCTCGCTATAACATACCGTGAATAAAAATTATATAAAAAGGGATTTCATAATAAAGATATTTCTTTAAAATCATTATTAAGATATTTTTGAAAGTTTTCACAAAAAATGTTGGTAGTGGTTAACGTGGGAAACGTCTTTTAAATCTCTATTTCACATGTGTTTTCTCCGAGCTTAAATCTGACATAATTCATAGGCCAAGAACGCTAAAAACATGGGCGATAAAGGAGGACGTTAACAAATTTTGTAATGAGATTATGTGGAACTTATATTTTAAACTAATGAACTCATTCTGACAGCTAATTTTGGCATTTATGGTGACGAAAAATCAAATAATCAACCGATTTAATTATTAAACTGATAGCACAAATAACATTTGTTAACTGGCATTTTTAATCTTTAAAAACCAGATCTAGAGAATCAGGTAATACTCGAAAACCAGTTTTTTCAAACCTTGTTAAAAAGACTTGGCAATGAATATTTCCCAACTTCGACTGAAAATGCAGACTAGAAATTAAACGTGATGATATAATTATGGTCTAGAAAATATTGATTCAACTTGAAAGTCCTGAGATTATTTTATTTATATAACCTGTAATTAAAATTTAACAGGCATTTTTTGATTATGAAAAAAAATAATATTTCGGCTCTTTGCTTTGAAAGAAACTGAATTTTTTGCTATAATAAAGCTTAGAAAATTTAGTTAAAATGTTCAACTGAATTTGAATATAAAAATTCAAAAATCTGTTTTACAGTAGCAACATTTTACGATTGGATAATAGAAAATAGTGATTTAGATTCATTATTTGACTGTTCAAATTGTTCTGCACATTCTGACAACTTGCCACAATGTACAACCATGGATAAAAACTGGCCATGGACCGAAGATTCAAATTTTGAGAAAAAGAATAATTTCGTGAGAATTGAAAAATATAAAAAACTCAGGAAAAACTATTTTAATCTGCCATAACTTTGTATTTTTGGTATTAATATCTCACTTTTTGTAAAGGCAATCTGGTGAAATTAAAAAAAAAAATATTATTTTTCTAGACAAAATTGAATTTACATTTCCTGCAGGCAAACAATTCAGAAATCTATTTTTTTTTTTTTTTTTGAAATTGAAGTGGAGTAAAATAGTATGAAACATTCGTGTATCAAGTTTGCGAAGCACGCGCTTTAAATTTTTCAAGAGAAAGTGCTGAAAAACTAAAGATAAAATATTTTCTGTAAGAGTTGTCCCAGAAAGTTTGAATTAACATTTTTGAATTCCTCGTGACCAACTCTTTGTTGAATTTTTCTAAACAAACTTTTCTTTTTTGACCCAAATTCTTGAGGGGTCCGGAAGGTTTAGAATTTATTTTAATTTTACCCCGCAAGACGTCAAAAATCTCAGAGCTTGTTATGAAAAACCTGGATAACTGTTACAATACTTGGAAAGCTTTTATTTAAAGAGTGACCAGGACCTGGCCACTGTGACCTTTAAGACTAGCGTCAGATTAGCTGAGAGAATGTGGGGAGTTAACAACCTATAATTGGAGGACCGACATATTTAACATTTAATAATTGATAAAAAATTGATAAAGGGAAGGCTATTCCAGGACAGCCTTAGTCAGCACAGCAGTGATAAGTAATAACATCGATGGCCAGTTTAGAATAGCTTGTACGCTAGGCAATTTAAGTTTTTGATATTCCAGTTCTATTTCATTATTGGACCATAATTGCAAAATAATTTAACTAAAAAATATTTGACTAAAAAACTATTTTAACAGCGAAAGTCTAAATTAAATTTTTAACTTTCATTATAAACATTATATGTATTACATATCTTGAAAAAAATTCCACTCTCGAATCGAGATCTACGACCTCAATATGCTCATTAAAATGTTAAAATTATCAGTCAGAAGATATTTTGATTTTGTCTTGAGGCAGAGTTGGAAGTGGCAATGTCGACAAAGTCTCGATAACCCGACATTGTGAAAATAACTCTTTCTATTTGAGTTTCCGATTTCGATTGTCTATATAAGTCAAAATAAAACTTCATGCTCACTTTCTTATTATCTCAAAAAGACACTATCCCAGAATAAATTATTCATCCGATTTTTGAAAGAACAGAATATTCGGTAGTATCATTGGATTCAATGCGCAATTCTTGGTATTTTCAATTTCCGATGATCAAGCCTGATAATGCTTTGAGAGCAGCTACAGACTGTAGTCTACAGGGGTCCAAGATATTGCTCCTGCTCAGACTATGCCAGAAAAGAGGCAATATCTATTTAGTGCAGCAGAAGGTAGTCACAGGCGGGGCCAAAGGAGGTATTAGGCTAATTAGAAGAGAAGTAAAAGATGAATCGACTTTTCTTGAAATTCGAGAAGAGTTATTTGAATCGTTTGTCTTTTTGTTCAAATCTTAAACAATAATTGATATATTTTCTCGAAAAAGAAGAGACTAAAACTCGAGCAACAAATATGGAAAGTGAGAGAAATGTAAAACAAATTATGGCGTTAATGCTACCGGTAATCATATGTGGTGGTTGGAACTAAAGAGGGTTGATTTATATTGAAACAAATCTTTTGAGCAAAAATACTGAATTTGAACATGACGATTTGGAAGATTTATATGTGGAATTTAAACTCGGAATTCAAGCTCGAAAATGAATCGTTTGTGGAATTATTTGAGAATTCAAATATTTATGATGAAAGTTCAAAAGAAACAGAATTTGTATCAGCTGATGTAACGTCAAGTTGGCCATTTACGAAGATCTAGTCAAAAATATCTTATTTCTTTATGAAAATGATATCATAATGTATAAAGCTGTTGAGGTTGTAAACAAAATAAGAAAATAAGGAGGTGAGGCAATACCTTGTCATAGGTGGCCAAAAATCAAATATGCCGAAAAAGGGAGGGGGCTTCATCCAGTCAGGGCCCCTGACTCAGGGGGGTTTAATAAGACAACAACTGTACATCGCATTTAGTACAATGATTAACATTTGGCCTCGACACCACTTGAAACCCACGCGTGGCCACGTAGTTTAAATAGGGTTCGGACCAGGAAAATTTTGAACCTTTAAACGACTGAATTCAACTAAAAACATAATAAAAATCCAAATGTAGAATTTGCAAACTAAAAAAAATGTCGAAAAAAAATTTATCACACGAGAATTTCGTGGGGATAATAAGGTTTTAATGTTTAAATTGCCGATTTTTCATATTGCGCAACCTTGCGCTGACTATTTTTATCATAAAAATGAGCTAATTTCGAACTTGCATAGACAAAAAAATCGTTGGGTTACGTTCCGCGAAATATTTTCATCAAAATAAATTTTTCCGCCTACGCATTTTCGATACTAAAATGTTTTCCTAAACTGTCCAAATTTTTGTTTTTCGAAATTATTGGAAAAACCTTTATTCTATCTGAACCAAAATTTTGTTGCTGTCACGCTCTTGCCGTTTTTAATTGAAAAAATTAATTTTTATGCCGTTTTAATCGAGTTTGAAGGCAGAAATAGGAGTTTTCTAGAGTAATTTTCTGACCACGAAGGACCCCAACATTTTTTTTTATCATTTGGGTCATTTTATTTGGTAGCGATAACCTGTGTGAGGTCAAAGAACACTCCACGAAACTTTTAGTTTGGCCCATGGTTCTCCCGGTCCGAACCCTAGTATGAATCATTATGTTATATCATAATTTTTTCAATACTGTCACAAATTATTTCTGCTAACGTTATATCCTTTTACAACAAACGTTTACTATCTCTCTAGCGCGTGTTCAAATCCCACTATGTTGTCTTAGTGATTGTCTTGAGCATGATTTATGGCAAGGGTGCTTCATATGGGACCGCTAATTTGATCGGTGTGTAATCACTCAAGCAATCACTAAGACAATCACTTAGACAACATTAGTGGGATTCGAACTCGCGCTATAGAGATAGTAAACGTTTGAAGATGGAGTTCGTTGGTTAAAGGATATTCAGTATGTCACATTTTTCTCATATTCTTAGATTTTGAAGAACCTGATTTACACCGCTGATTGATCGATAAGGATTTAAATCTGTGAAGCACCTACGTATTTGTGAATTTAAACGTTTCGATTGGTTTAGGTTGGCTACTGCAAAAAGTGAGAATATGAGCAAAAATGTGACATTCTTTAATCGTGTGGTTTATTGCGGAAGTTGATTTATCCATCACCGGAACAATTACATTTATATAAGGCCAGGCCGAAGTAAGTTTTATATGAAAGTGGTAATAGTCTATATTGTATTACACGGTGAGCTCACTGGATAAATACCAAGAGTTAATTGGTATCGTCAAAAATTATTATATTATAATTCAACTGTCCAAACTCTCGTGAAGGCCACTTGCCCGTTGCCTACCTTTTGTATGATAAAACTCATGATGAAATCAGAAAAGCCCACATGATAAAAAGATAGGCCATGCTAATAAATGGTAATCTCAAGAACGCTGCAGATCATCATCCGTAACGTAATGAATAGCTCTTATACTTAAGAAGGTAACCGACGGAGGTCTATATCCCGAGATCTACACATGCTACGAAGCTAATTTTTGCGGAATTTGGAATTTTGTTGTCGATTTTATTACAGAAAAATAAAAAAAATGAATTTCTGACAAAAAAAATTTCAGAAATTTCGAATTCGAAGTGTTTTATGATGTCATTTTTGAACTGCTGTATCAAAAGTTTTGATTTAAAACCTTTGATTTTTCTTGCATTGGGTAGCCAAGATTTCAAATTTTTTCAAAAAATTAAAGAAAAAATTATTTTTCGAAAAAATTTCCAAATTTCCTTAGATTCAGAAATTTGGGATAACCGATGGAGGTCAATATCTCGAGATCTATACGTGGAAAATTATTAATTTTTGCGGTATTCAAAATTTTACTCAATTTCGAACAAAAATTTTTTAAAAAATTGGGATTTTTTCCAAGTATTTTTTTTCGAAATCGTGCTTTATTTTGAGAAGACCATATCAGAATTATAATTTTTTTCGGTATCCGTTCCCTTGTTATGTAAGCTATAGGAAAAAATAAGTAAATAAATTTTTTTGAAAAAAAATTAAAAATTGATCAAAAATTGGGAAATCTGGCGAATTAGACACAAACTTTGAACGTCTCGCATAAGCAAACCAAAGAAGATATTGTAAAACAAATTCCATTTGAACCTAATTGATATTCTTGAATTCTAGAAACTTGACTTGGAGTAAACCGGAAATGAAAAGTTCGAAAAAAAATCGTCTGATCGGAACCAAAGTACCACCAAATTGAAGCTGAAAGTTCACTGATCAAAAAATCTGCTTACGGCTAATCAAAATTTTGAACCAATCAGCGTCAAATTCGATAAATAGGTTTAACATTTTCGCTTAAAAATAATTAAAATTTCTTGAATTTGATTTCGAAGACATCGATTTCGAAGACATTTCGATAATTTCAATGTCATGCTTCGTTTTCGGTGGGTCATATTCACCAATAAAAAATGTTCATATTATGGTAGAATACCGGTTTTATGCAGGTTATGGCTAAAAAATATTCAAATTTTTAAAATTCTAGAATTTGTTCTAGATTGTTTTGAAAAAATGATTGCCACTATGAGATTCCTTGGGTCCACTTCAGTCATAATCGATGCTGATGTATCATAAATTAATTCTATAAAGGCCTCAAAAAATTACGACACCCACCCCCTTAAAACGTGCCAAATTAGCTATTTATTTCATTTATTTTGGTAAAAATAAAAAAACCTACCGAAGAAAGAAGTAGAAAATTTTAGAAGATCTAGATAATTCTTTACTAATTTTTACCGTAAAGATAACGGCACGCCGCGGCGTACGGATAAGGGTGTTTCATCAACTTTCCGAAAAATCGTTCGGATAAGGGTACATCGTTCGGATAAGGGTGCGTACGGATAAGGGTACACCCAGTATACTATATGATATAGTATAAAGCCTATATCCGTTAACTTTTTCCGCATCTGTTTCAGATTACTTGTATTTCTTTTAGGTTAAAAATGTCTTGCCACAATTTCCAAAGTAATGCTGCTAATAATTTCTCTCAGTTTATTACAAATTAGAATGATATGATAATATTTTATTTACAGTATATTCGGTCTCTAGAACGATTATTCAATGATCGTGCAAAATTGTCGAATTTTTTTCACCGGTGAAATTTCTTCTGCAATTAAGCCTTTGTCTATTTGTTAAATTTTTTTCATCGGATGAATGCTGTCTAGGCGCTTGGTGAGAAAAAAATCCAATTAAAAAAAACTCAGGCTGTATGATTTTGCATAAATAATGTTCTCATGTGTTGACAAAATAATTCTGCTTCGATATCTTTAATAAAGTCTTCAAAAATTGGGCAGAAGAATTGCAATTCATTCAAGAGTATTTATTCTTTATAGTAAAATTAATTTGAGCAATTGAAAATGGTCCACACTGTCACTTGATAACTATATATCTACTTGAAAATACTAACAGAAGTGTAATTATCTGCTTTTATTAGAAAAAATAACCATTTTTACGATAAATCGTAATTATTCCATCCAAATTCAAGACTAATTTATAAATTACTTTAGATTTATGATACATATATCTAATCTGAGGAAACTCAGACGTATTCCAAATTCTTGCGCATCGATTCCAACATAATTAAAATTTTGGACGACAACTGTGAGCCTGTATCACATGATATGCTGAACCTTGCTTGTCTCACTATGTTTTCTAGAACAATTTTTTTCCAAATTCTAGAATTTAAAATGTTGGATGCAAAAATATATCTTTTCAACTTCCTGATGCAAAAAAAAATGAATCTCCAACTGCCCTGGGCTTTTTTTAAACCACGTTCAAAGTAGAGCCGATATATATCGGCTTTGGTGCCTTGGCGTAACTTTTTTTTTCTGTGATTCCAGGGGTTAAAGCTATGAATTTTAGCCATCTCATCAATCAGAGCCAGGACTTAACTCTAGGCGTTTTAAACTATTTGATTCGTGGGGTACGATTTTTTTTTGCAAATTTCGTACATTTTTCAGCTCAGGAACACTGAGTCAGGGTTCTTAACAGTTTCTGGAAGAAACCACAAAACAACTTTTGCAAGCATAACTTTCATCAGAACGGTTTTCTGCTTGAATAAAAGCATTAAAAGATCAAAACCCTTATTTTTAAGCATCCAAAATTAAATAACGATTATTATACTTCGAATCGTTCGACTCAAAACTTTTCAGTCAAAAGGGTCATTTTTGATCATTACCTTATTAAAAAATGACAGTTAAGTGGGAACCCTCTGTAATTTGGAAAATAATTAAGATCAACGGCCCAGTAACGAGTTTTCAAAAATTAAACAAGATTATTTGTAAGTTGGTCTCAATTCCGATACTTAGTAATTCTGAATGACAATGTGCTCAAAATTATTTTCGAGAACATACACCTTGTAAATAACGGTAAACTGCATTATGGCAGGAATTCGAGCTTGATTTTGTGTAGAAGAATATAATTTTATCCTAATAATCAAAGTTCTAACATATTTTCCCAAATCTGGAATTATCCTTTTAACCCTTGTTAGCACATAAAAACAAGTTCCGCCAAGGCACCATAGCCTACCAGATATGCCCTATCTATACTCTTTTCTTTGGCTGTTTTCTACAGAAAGCTCAAGACAGTTGGAGTTTCAATTTTTTCTGCATCAGGAAGTTAAGATTATATTTTTGAATCGGACTTTTAAAATTCAAGAATTTCAATTTTATGTTCTAGAAAATATAGTGAGAAGAGCAAGATTCTGGGTATCACGTGATACAAGCTCAAAGTTGTCGCTCACAGCCCCGCTTCTTAATTTAACAAAAAGTCATAATAAAAAATAGAAATTAATCAAAAAACATGATATTTATTATACCGCGTGAGGTTCAAGTGATGTTGAAACCAAAAGTGGGACCTTGAAAAATGCCTTCCGCTAAAATAAAGTTATTCACCCGATTTTCCAGAGAATAGTTTCATTGGATTCCATTTGAAATTCTCTATATTTTTCGTTAAGCAAAGTAAACCGAATGTGGGTTCTGAAAGCTCTATATCCCCTATTCACACTTTTGTGAATATCCCGGCCCTGATTAGGAAACGTAGTGTGTTTTTAAGTAGTAGGGCCGGGATATTCACAAAAGTGTGAATAAGGGATATCGGATTTAGTACAACGTTAAACTTTTGGATTCAACGCCACTTGAAACTCAGGCGGTACATTTTGAAGAATTGTCAGATTCGAACGCTTATTTCGATTATTTTCTTAATGTATTGTTATATTAAGCTATCTAAAAACAATTTTAAGATAAATAAATATTTTATTGTTGTTCAGAAATATGTCAATTCGATATGGAAGATAAGCTTATTTTTAGACATATGCGGTTTTATAATGATCCAAGGCGGGTATTATATTACAATATCTTGTACAGTCAACTTCTAAGTCAACTTCTAAGTCAACTTCTAACAACTTTCCATGATTTTTGATGAGAAAATGTCAAGATTAATCTTGAAAAAATCCGGCAAAGTCGATGGTAACGCCCATGCCCTGGTTTTACATCCAGAACATTGTAAAGAGGATGTGATCCAATTCTGTAAGATCTCAAATGCATGTTTTACATTTTTTGTAATTTATGTCAAAAACTCTGGGAATGTCTTGAAAAAATATAATTACGTCTCAATTCTTACTAGCGAAAAAGTACGATTAAAACATGGAAAATACATTTGGTGTTGTAACGTACAACGTTACACTTTCAAAAACATCCAAAAATTTGTTTTGACACTTATCTTTACACGGCCAGATGCGAATTAAGGTGCGAGATTTCCTAAATATTTAACTCTGGTCTAATTAAAATTTTACATCACATCCGGCAAAAGATCAAAATAACATATCTTTTTCCCAACGGAACTACATCTCAAAAACGTTTACTATCTCTATAGCGCGTGTTCAAATCCCACTAATGTTGTCTAAGTGATTGTCGTTATGATTGCTTGAGTGATTACATACCGATAAAATTAAGAGGTCCCATTATCAAGACCCTTGCCTATAATCATACTCAAAACAATCACTAAGACAACATTGGTGGGATTCGAACACGCGCTATAGAGATAGTAAACATTTTTCAGATGGAGTTTTGTTGAGAAAAGGATATTTTGAAGTTAGTCAAAATTTTAGACCGTAGAATTCAAGTTTTTGTTGCTGTTTTAAAACTACAACTTGCTGTATGATTCAATGAGTCAATGACAGCAAAAACTTATTATGATGTCAAGACTTTAACGCGTGGCGATGGGCCTAGAATGGTTATTTGATTAAGTGCGCCATTTTTTTAAAAACAGACACGAGTTCCATGAAATTAATAATGCTCAACAAATGGTTTTAAAAATCGTATTTAATCATGGTTCTATTTAGGGAATGTTTCAACGTTGCTCATTATCTTTGAAATTGAAAATTATAAAAAAATGCCTTTATTTTATTCGATTTTCACACTAAAAATGTATCAAAAATGACGAAAGATAGCTTTTCTAGTTCAAAAATTCCCGAATGCCTATTTTTTTTATTTTGATATCTCAAACAAGCTTTGGTGCCACGAAAAATCGTAAAATTACTCGTCGCACTTTTAGTTCAGAAAATATACACTACCTATGGAACCTTCTCAAGTTTTGGGTATTAGAGCCGTTTGGTTGAGTCGAAATTGTAAAAGTGGAAAAATAAAATGAGTTTTCGAATTTGAAACATGATTTATGTTACATGAATATAAATAAAACTTTTAAGAATTTTCGAAAAAGGTAATTATGATATTATTTGTTTTTCAAATTTATGAAAATCTTCGATGTTCAAATCAGAATCTATTCGTGTTTTAAGCTTTTTCACATGTCAAACTTGTTTGGTTTTTCTGAAATAAAAGTTTCGATGAATTGATAAAATTTTTGTTTCAATTCTGTTTCTGCTATTGCATGTAATATAATATCAGTTTTCGTAGCCAAAACTGTAAATTCACGATGATCAAAACCCGACCAGGTAAAAAGAGTATTTCAAAAGATCATCTCAGTCTTTATCTTATTGATTTGGTCCCGAGTTCAAATCTCATTGAGGTTACGATTACTTATTTTTGTTTTCGGGCTTATAATAAATTCAAGTTATATTTTTCAACAAAAATAAACAACTGGTCTTTTCACCGCAGGCAAAACGTTTCATGCACACCCTTGGTGAACTTTTCAAAAAATCATATTTTGCAAAGCTATTTTCTGACTGTGTCTGAAATACATCCTCACAAACTCTGATTACATTTAGTACTTTACGTTACCCACGAAATTATTAACTTATCTCCAAAAAATAAAATAAAAATTTAGAAGTCACCTTGGATTCGGTATGAAATTATGGGAAAGTGAAAAAAGAAAGCATTTATTTTAAGCGTGTAACATCAGTCGCCTATTATAACAAAAATGTTTCGGGCACTTCAGGAGGCAATTTCAAACAAGAATGTGCGTTTTTTGACATGTAACGGCTTGATTGAATTATTCAATGCGAAATTTTTAGCTCTGAAAGCCCCGTTAATGAAACTTTATATTGAACGCACTAGAAACTATTCGTAGCAAAAACGTGATTAATTTGACTGTAGATAAACAGTGATTAAAAAGTTCAAGGTATTTTAAAGATTATTTTTACGAAAGATAACGGATTTTGAACAAAATTCTTTTTTAATCTGATCATTTCAGCACAAAATTTTGGTATAAACGGTTATTTTCATCAGATTTATTAAGAATGTACTCAGCACTGTGCGTTACATGACAAAATTTAGGGCCGACCGACTAAATAATGTCTTATCAGCATTGTTGGCTGTGACTGTATTTTGGACAGAGAGTATAATGTACACCACCTTCTCAAACGTCCTGATAGTTTCTCAAACGTCCTGACAAAAATGTGAGAAGGTGGAGTCAAAATGAAATCTAGTTAAAAAAAGTAAAATGTAGGTAAAACAAAATCTTATTTTTGTTGTGGTGTTTCAGCTAATTGTCGACCACCGAGAAACATTTAAACGATCATATGAAAGAGTAAATTAAGGGATGATAAGTATTTGATTTCATATCACCAAATTCCAAAACTCAATATTTCAACCCGAAAAAACACTTTTAAATATTAAAAAAAACTATTTTGCGTGGGCGGAAAAAAAGTGCATAGAAATTATGAAAAACCGCTCAAGGGAAATTCTTTCATTGCATCCTCGTTATAAAAATATTTTGAAAATTTTTCGACGACAAATCAAAGAAAAAATTACAGGGGGAGGCCTCATTAAAAGTTTAGAGAGGGCTCCATTAAGAGTGAAAATTTTTGTTGAGATATGTGCCCAATTTTGATAATTTTTCTTAACAAAAATTATCAAAATTGGGACATATCATATTGCATGAACATCTAATCAAATATTTTTTGCAAGTCCGATGACTTTAAGAATTCTATCATATTGTAAAAGTACCGGTATACCGCGGTTTATTCGAACCAAAACCAGTTTTTTTAAAGCGTTTGATTTGAAAAAAACCACCTGCGATTTATTTCTCCTTAAAAACCTAAAAAAATATTTCTGTTCACACAAAAATTACTGATGATGGTTTGATATACTTTGATGATATGGTTTGATAAACTGAAAGCTTTAATATATTGTAGTCAGTCAATTCAAATACATATATTATACCTCGAAAACAATTCAACAATTAAAAAAAAGTTCTCCTTCAGATTCGTGTCTGACAAGGGATTTCAATTATGATACGTAAGAAGGCTCTGTAACAACATATAATGTATTTGTATGCTGCGTTATAAGTTATGACGCTTTCAACTCCGACATTCACTACATGTCATTCAGAAAATTTTTACAATTAAAAAAACAATCCTAGGACTGGAGTTGCACAATTTTTTGCAATCATTTTATTATGCGTAAATTGGTAATATGTCAAATAAAATATATTTTTTTTATGACGGGAAGTATCCGTGTAATTGTCAAAGTGTCGTTCAAGCATACTGATATAGCCTATATCATATAGGGCTCGTCAACGATAATAAATATGGAAAATAATTGAACTTATCATCTTTGTCAGCTATATTTGCGTCATTTATGGCAACTTCAGCAACTGAATTTCATATTTTTTCCAATTACTCGATTAATTGGATCTTATCATTTGGTTCACTGATTGCAAAAATAAAAATTCGAAATCTATTCCTTCCCTGGTTAACGCAAAATTTTTGCATTTGTTATATTTAATCGAGCCAAGAACCTCTAGTTAAATTAAAAAAGAGTTTCCAAGCGGTCTATCCAATTGTTGGAATTTTATATCTTTAAACTCGTTATATTCACTCTGCTCTCATTATTATTAGTTAAGAGGGTTCTGGGTGCTAACACAGTAATTGCTGGGGAGTTTTTGACTACTTTTTGAAGCCTGATACATTTTGTTTGGAATGTTGAAAAGTAAAAAAAAATTATTGTTTCGTGAACACTGGTGATGATTTCGAAATATGTCAATTTATATTTAAAATCGTAATAAGCTCGTAAAACACTTTACGAGAACGCTTTTTTTCAAACCTTTATTTGTCTCTAGCAGGATATTTCTCGCAGAGTTTATTTCCAAGTTGATTCAAACTTGCAAAATTACTCAGAAACATCGTTGACCACAAAACGTTCGGATTTTTAAGAACATATTACGTTTGGGTTATTCGTAATAATGAAAAAAGTGCCTGTCGTAAAATGGGATATTTCTGTTTTATATTATTTAGATTCTTTTTTTGATAAAACAGAAAATATTAAGCACAAAAAAATACATAAAACGTTTGGATTTTATTTTTATCATTTTGAGGTAATCTCTCTTAATCATACATCAAGTGCGCACCGCTATAAACATAAAAGCAGCATGTCAATATCATAACAAACAATCAAAGGCCTGATTTCAGTTAGTATCAGTGTTAAACTTTTTAAAACATACTTTCCCAGATGAGTTTTTGATGCAGAATTCAATTTCGCTATGAAAATAACATTTTTCCATATTTATGTGATATGCTATTTTTGGTTAACCTCCTCACACCCAAAAACGAGAACTTCGCCTCACACCCAAAAGCTTATCTAAGGCACTTCTTTGAGCGCTTATCACGGTAAAACTCGAAAAGATATCTCTTCATTTATTTATCACTGATTGAGATAAGTGAATAACACGTAAAATTTTCAAATTTCGAAGTTTGTGAATTAGATAATTGCGAGAGAAAAATAGGTTTACTCACCTTGTATTTCTTGAAAAACCATACATTTTTGAACAATAACATATAAGTTACAAATTTACAAGTAAAACTTAAGCTACTTATAACGGGTCTCAAATTTGAAATATGATATCTCGATCGCTTACAAAACAATTATTCGTATCGCTGATTGGGTACGGGACTTGATCATCAGTTGGTGAATTGCTTCCTTGCGAATACGATGCAGAGTTACTTGAAGACATTTTCGTAGGTATTATTCTTTATTTAAATCTCGATTAAAAAGTCAGTAAAGATAATTTTTTTAAATTATAAGTAGTGATCCAAAATCAAAATAATTTTTGTATATACAGGGTGTAAGGTTTTTACCTTCTTTTTTCCAAACTGGTTACACTTGATTTCCGCCGTTTTGATTGGTTGNAGCAGTGTGATCCACAATATTTATTTCACCAACGTTTGATTTTTCAACATTAATTATTTTCTTGTCACATGGAAATGTTCTTTGAATGTCAGTTTTTTTCAAAAAGATCACACCTGTTCCAGGAAACGTTGGTTCGAAAATTTTATTTTGATCAAAAAGCGGTGTATTTCTTGAGTAGCACGAATCTTGTGTGTATTCAGTTCTGGTTAGACAATAACGGTCTGTTTGTTCAATGTTGTTATTCAGCAGTCCTTTTATACAGTTTGGCGAA
>SCLH01000055.1:202729-251435 GCA_004367855.1 Oikopleura vanhoeffeni | reverse complement strand
TATTTCGTGCCCATTTGATAGAATGGAAACTGTAGTAGTTCCAAGTGTTTTATCTCGAGTTCCATTAGCGGTTGTGAATTGTTTGGAAGTACAGTAGTTAATTGGAGTTTGCTTGGGTAGAATTTTTCAGAAATGATTAGTGAAAAAGAACAACCACTGTCAATAAGTGATTGTAACTTTAATGTTATACCGTTAATTTTGATAGTTAATAGACATTTGGGTAACCTTGATGTCATTTTTGAAGTGACGCAGAATAGTCAATCCGATAGTTCTTCGAATTTTATGAGTTCTCGTACTTGCTTGTCGGTTTCTTCAGAGTCATCGTCAGATACTGCTTTGATGTTGTAGGTTCTGTGCTGATTCTCTGGCCTATCTCCCCATTTTTGGAAGTTAGTTGTTTGTTGAAGATTGTTGTTGTCAGATTGTCTGTTCACTCGAGGACCATTGTTTTGATTTTCAAAGTGGTTGTTGTAGAACCTGGAATTGTTGTTGTTATAATTTNATAATAGGGAATCGGGCATTATATTTTTTCTGGAGAGGATTTCATGGACATAGTGTATCTGGTGCGGCACGTATTTCGTGCCATTCGATAGAATGGAAAACTGTAAGTAGTTGCCAGTGTTTTATCTCGAGTTCCATTTAGCAGTGGTGAATTGTTTGGAGACAGTAGCTTAATTGGAGTTTGCTTGGGTAGAAATTTTTTCAGACAATGATTAGTGGAAAAGAACAACCACTGGTCAATGAGGATTGTAAACTTTAATGTACACGTTTATTTTTGATAGTCAGTAGACATTTGGGTAACCGCCTTGATGTCTTTTTGAAGTGATGCAGATAGTCCAATCCGAATAGTTCGTTCGAATGTTTATGAGTTCTGCGTACTTGCTTGTCGGTTCTTCAGAGTCCATCGGTCAGATACAGCTTCGGATGTTGTAGGTTCTGTGCTGATTCTTGGCCTATCTCCCCATTTTTGGAAGTTAGTTGTTGGTTGAAGATTGTTGTTGTCAGATTGTCTGTTCACTCGAGGACCACTGTTTTGATTTTGAAAGTGGTTGCTGTGGAACCTGGAATTGTTGTTGTTATAATTTCTGTAGGGTTCGGTGGTATTTGAGGATCGAAACTGAGGTTGGTTTCGATTAAATACACTTGATTGATTAAACGGAGATTGATTAAGTCGAAATGTGTTATAATTCTCAGAACGTCGATAATTGTTGTTGTAGTTGTTACCATTGTTGTTCCGGTAGTTGTTGCTAAAATTGTTGCTTCGGTAGGTGTTGTTAAAATTGTTGCTTCGGTAGTTGTTGTTAAAATTGTTGTTGTTAAAGTTGTTGTTTCTTCTGTTGAAATTACTTTGATAATTATTACGATTATTATTGGGATCGTTATATTGGCGTTGTGGTCGAAAAGCAAAATTTCCAGAGTTTGGCGTGAAATGGCCTGCTTGTGCTGACCGATTTTGCCAGTTGTTTGCTTGAGTATTGTGCATGTAATTCTGAGTTGGTAGTACATTCTTGTGGGAGTCGTCTGCATTAAATGACTTTTGTTTGTTTGAAAAATCGTTGTATTTCATATCACGGTTGGTTCCAGTGGTNTGCGATGGTCGACACAACACGTTTTGTATTTGATATACGTAACCTTATTTATTTAGTTATTCAACAGTTTAAATAAATCTATCTCTGTACTTACTCGGATATGTGAAACTCTCGGTGTGCCGAGTTATCTTAATATCTGAGTGAATACACAGTTGATTGCCCTATTCGCCTCCTATTGGTCGAATAAGCAATCTTAGAATCTAGTGTAGTACTTCCACTTATGTAAGCTTCATACACTAGCATACACGACTCGGTCGACTTCTCCAGGTCTACGACCCTTGGAGGTCTATGACCCTCAGCCCGTGATCTTCGTCACCGACCCGTTGAGCTCCAAGGCTCGAGTAAAGACTCGTGTATCCTAAGTAGTTCTGCGCGTTACGTTATCATCTAGGAGTAATTGACGTTTTACTTTATCATTCCGTATTGCTCTCACAAAGATCTTCACACAGATATATTGATCAGACTTTGAAAGCACTTCTTTCTCATGCAACTTAAAATAAGTGTTAATTATTCTAGATTTGAGTTCCCTGAAGCTTTCTTCAACATCTTGTTCCATGTTGTTGGGCACTTTTGAGAGCTGTGATTTTGTTGACAGTCCAAGTTCGTCTCTGACCATAGACGTAAACGCTTTGCCACTTGTCTTTTGTTTTTGACTTGTGTTGCCAAGAAGTTCCAATTTGTTAGCAGCTGCTAAAAACGTAATTATTAGTTGGCCATGTTGTTTGCTTGGTATTTGTTGCAAGGAGCTCCAGTTAAGTTAATGACCCCTCAATGTCCTCTGGGTCGAATTTTGGCATGCGGATCGGTTGCAACTTTGTTGTCATGGTATTGAACGTTTCTTCGATTCGAGTTACGTATTCATCGTCTTCACCGGTGCTTGCACTTGATTCAGATAATGGATTAAAATGAATTCGGGTAGACTCAAGTGCAACATTCTGAGTTTCAGGATTTAGTTCCAAGTTGTATTTTATAAGAGAATCTTCCTGTATTTCCACTTTCTGTTTTGGTTTCGGCAATAACGCCTCTTGAAACCGCTTGATTGGACTTCGGAATTTTTCCAACAACTTTCGCGGTGTTTTTTGGAAATATGGAGGCCTTTTTTTCTTCATCTCTAGCTATCATTAAAATTTCATTTTCAATTGACATTAAAAATTTCATTTGTTGGATTTTGATTATTTGATCAATAAGTGTATTGGCTACATCGGAAATTTCTGTTTCTAAATTTTAAAGTTGCAGTTTTTCAATAACTTCTTGTGAAACAGCATTTTGAGTAAGCAACACAGATATTATTTTTTCCAAGTGAGTTTTTTCAGTTGCTTGTTTAAGTTGGGCTACAGTGTCCTGAAGCACCTTCGGTAGCTTAGTTTTCAGTAAAACAACTGGAATATCTCCAAATGCAACATTTTCTTGTATGGTTTCATCATACGATTCAAGAATTTGCAATGGAGTGTGGAATGGATTCCATTCATGCTGATCCTGTTATGTTCGGTATCAATATGATTGAAATATTGACATTTTGGTTCATTATGCTTTGAAGTTCTTCATGATTGCAAGTTAAAGCATGAGGCAGCATATTATTGGCAAACGGTTCTTCGCAAAGAACTAAGTGTTCCTGTGTCCTGAGCTTCATTTTGTGTAAATAAGAAAAAAAATTATAGTCTATGTATTATGCCCATGTTTTGAACCTGCTCACCTAATCCTGTGTCCACACTCAGAACAATAGTGGCAGCTCCGAGATTATGAGAAGATTTTGAGTTTTTGTTGTTTTTCTAGTGAGAAAAATTCATGTTGTCTCAGACCAACCACTAATGATATTCAGAACCTCTAATTCACAACCAAATTTGACAATTTTTTGTTGCTCTTGCAGTTTTTAAAATTAGATAATTTCAACTTTTTCAAGGTTTTTGATTTCTTTTATTTGAAAATTTGATGATAAAAATTTTAATTTTCTTAAAATGGAGTTGGTTTAAAATAAGTGATGAGATTGATTTGAAAATAAGATGTGAAAAAATGAGTTTGTAAGTCGATGAGGTTATAAGTTGATGAGATTTTGTTGCAAAACAGTTTAGAAGTGAACAAGCTAAAAAAGTGCGAATAAAATACAAAAAGTCCTATTTATTCATTTTTCTTTATGACATTTTTAGCCTTTTAGTTCCCATGGAGTGCCTTTTGTTGACATCGTAATTTTCTTTTTCCACTTCTGGTTGTGAATCTTGAGGTGCTTCCTTGACGGAAAGTGCATCCAGCACAGGTTGCATTTATTCTTCTCCTGTTGCGGGGCTTGAGTCCTTGGAAATCCAAGGTCAATTGCATCCTCTTGTTTGCAATTGTTTTTTGCTACATGTCGATGAAGTTTCGCAATTCTGACGAATTTGTTCCCGCACATGTTGTATTCGTGTGCGTTTGTTCTGAGACTTTTTGGTAGTTCAGTCTTTTTTTCTTCGTTTACAGTTGTGACTTGATGCAGGTACTACATTTGACGTGCTAGTCCTGCTTCGGAATTTTATGGCCTTGTGTCTAGCGGCGACCATCTGTACGCACACGTGAACTTGTGCGTCTTCATCTGGTATTTTGTGCAACGGATGTTGCAGTAGTTGCATCGAGAATGTTTGACGTCCATATGATTTTGTACAACTTGTATTGAGTTGTATGTGTTGTGTCATGTACGGCACTTGTACATCGTGCCTTTAAATAGATAGACTTGCCTCCATCCCATTAGGTTGTAGCCATCATTTACAGCTGTTGGGCCAGCATGGTCTTTCTAACCGGAAACATCTCCTCGTGCATCACCTGCAGGTATCTCCATGCCGTTTTCTGCAGCAAATGCCGGCCAACCATTGTTGTTAGCTGATGGGGAGTCAGCCCGAGGTTGTCCCCAGAGAGTGTCTGCTTCTGCTTGTGCTGAATTAATGTTTTAAATGGAATCTGTATAAAAAATCCGATAGAAAATGATGTGCAAAATAATGCTTGTGAATATAGATTAAATGTTTTTTTGTCATTTATTTTCTTATTTTCACAGTTTTATTTTGCATCGAAAAAGTTTTCATTCGTATTTTTGTTAAATTCATAAAGGTCTTCTCTAGAATGTTGAAAAATTATACTCTTGTCTTTGATAAAATGTTTAATAAAACATGTTTCATTACCAGCATAAATTGCTTTTCGTAAAATTTGGTAAATGTTTGTTTGCTCATTTTTGAGCACAAAAAATTCTAAATACAATGATTTTGACATAAGGTCGGATTGAAAAATTTTTAGTGTGAAGTTATCAAGGTTATTTGATATATCACCACTTTTTCTGGACATTATAATAGTAGTGAACACTGCCCACTTAAAATTACGTTTTACTGGCTGCCTATTGATATGGGATGTCTCCCTGTATCTAATGACTGTTGGGTAACTGAGCCCACAATATTTCACTTGTGGTATGTACTCAAAGCTGTTCACTAGTTGTGGTACTATGAACAGCAAATGAGTCATGTTGTTGTTTCTAACTAAAAAAATGTGTATTTTGGGTTTTAATTGTTGTATTGTAATTGCATCAATACATTTGTTTCCTAATTAATTAAGATTTCCTAAACAGGTGAAAGTATTGTTGATTTTTTAACCGAAAAATTTTCTCAACATTTCTGAGAAGACCAAAAATGACACTTTAAAAAAAATTATTTGTTGACTTCTCAGAGGTGGGGGGTCTTTTTTCCCGCATTTCAGAAAAAAATTCGTTCTGAGAGCGTTTTTTCCCGCATGCGGGAAAAAAACAAGGCTTTTTTTTCCCGCATGTTGTTTTCCCGCATTTGAAAAATTTAACTCTGGGCGTTTTTTCCCGCATTTTGAAAATTTTCTAGAATTTTTCGATCTAAGAAAAAAACAGTTTTTCAAATCAGATTATTTTTATTGAAAATGAACGAGGAAGAATTTGAAATGAACGACCAGGAGTTTGGTGATGTTTTAACTTCAACAAGAAATGATGGTGATTATGAAAATTTGGACGACATAACATTTCAGTCCACGATAAATGCTAATGAACACCTTGGGCAAAATTTTTCTGATCCTGAACCTGCCCATAAAAAGTCAAAATATCTTTCTGATAGCTCAGAAAATGAAGATGATATTGAAGTAAGAGAGGTGACACTTTACAAATTAAAAAGCGTAGTTCGTGGGAAATTTGGTGGTCCAATTTATAAATTTCTTGATAGTAATGGTATATTCACAAATTATCACATAGAAAGAACAACTAAAAAATTTATCAAAATAAATTGCGTTATTGCGACCTGCTTGGCTAGAATGAGTCTTATTTGTAAGAACNTTTTGGTTCGCAATAACGCCTCTGAATACCGCTTATACTTCGAAATTTTCCAACAACTTCCTGTGTTTTTTGAATATGAGCCTTTTTTCTTCATCCTCTACATCATTAAATTTATTCCAATTACATAAAATTTATTTGGATTTCATTTATTCAAAAGTGTATTGCTACATCGGAATTCTTTCTAAATTTTTTAGTTGCAGTTTTTCAATAACTTCTTGTGAAACAGACATTTGCTAAGCACACTATTCTTTTTCCAGTATTTTTTCAGTTGCTTGTTTAAGTTGGCACAGTGTTCCTGAAGCACCTTCGATAGCTAGTTTTCAGTAAAACAACTGGAATATCTCCAAATGTCAACTTTCTTGTATGTTTCATCCCGTTCAAGAAATTTGCAATGAGTGGATTCTCCATCCATCTAGCATGTTAGTTCGTATCAATATGTTGAAATATGAATTTTGGTTTCATTATTGCTTTAATCTATCATATTTGCAAGTTAAAGCCTAGAGGCGCTATATTGGCAAACGTTCTTCCAAAAGAACTAAGCTGTTCCTTTGTCCTGAGCTTCATTTGTGTAAATAAGAAAAAAAATTTATAGTGCTAATGTCATCTATTGCCAGCATGTTTCTGAACCTGCTCACCTATCCTGTCGTCAACTTTCAGAACAATAGTGGCAGCTCCGATGATTATGAGATATTTTAGTTTTTGTTGTTTTTCTATAGAAAAATTCATCGGTTGTCTCAGCCACACCATAATGATATTAAGAACTTAATTCACAACCAAATCTTGACAATTCTTTGTGCTCTTGCAGCTTTTTAAAATTAGGATAAATTTCAACTTTTCAAGTTTGATTTTCTATTATTGAAAATTTGTGATATAAAAAGTTTTTATTATTCTTAAACTGACTTGGTTAAAAATAAGCTGATGAGATTGATTTGAAAATAAGATGTTGAAAAATAGTTTTTTTTTTTGTAAGTCATAGGTTATAAGTTAGAGATTTTGTTGCAAAAAGTTCTCTTAGAAGATGAACCAAGCTTAAAAAAGTGCGAAAAAATACAAGTCCTATTTATGATTTTTTTTAGACATGTTTTAGCCTTTTATGCATCGTTATGCCTTTTGTTGACATCGTAATTTTCTTTTTCCACTTCTGGTTGTTAATCTTAGGTCGCTTCTTGACGGAAAGTTCATCCAGCACGGTTGCATTTATTCTTCTCCTGTTGCGCGGGCTCAGTCCTTGAAACCAAGGTCAATTGCATCCTCTTGTTGCAATTTTTTTTGTACATGTCGTGAAGTTTCGCAATTCTGACGAATTTTCACGGCCAAACCAATTGTCTTTTGTAATGTTTTTCTGTGCGTTCTTTTCTGAGACTTTTGGTAGTTCAGTCTTTTTTTTCTTCGATTACAGTTTGTGGACTTGTGCGTTATTACATTTTGACGTGCTAGTCCGCTTCGAATTTCTATGCCTTGTCTGTCTAGCGCACCATCTTGTACGCACACGTTAACTTTGCGGTCTTCATCTGGTATTTGTGCAACGGATGTTGCATATGCATTCGAAATGTTTGCAGATCCAATGATTTTGTACAACTGTATTCACAGTTGTATGTTTGTGTCATGACGACTTGTACACTCGTGCCTTGAATAAATAATAGCTCATCCCATTAGTCGTAGCCATCATTTACAGTGTTGCCAGCATGTCTTTTCTACACCGGAAACATTCCTCGCTTGCAATTCACCTGCAGGTAGTTCCGATGCCGTTTCTGCAGCAAATGCCGAACCAACCATGTTGTCAGCTTGATGGGAGTCAGGCCGAGGTTCCCAGAGCAGTGTCTGCTTCTGCTTGTGCTGAATTAATGTTTTAAAGGAATCTTGTATAAAAAACCGAACGAAAATGATGTGGCAACAATAATGGACTTGTAATAAGATTAAATCTTTTTGTCATTTATTTTCTATATTTTCACAGGTTTTATTATGCATCGAAAAAGTTTGCATTCTTTTGTTAAATTCATAGGTCCTTCTCTAGAATGTGAAAAATTATACTCTTGTCTTTGATAAAATGTTAATAAAACATGTTCCATTACCCAGCATTAAATTGCTTCATTCGTAAAATTTGGTAAATGTTTGTTTGTCATTTTTGAGCACAAAAAAATTCTAAATACAATATTTTGACATAAGGTTTCGGATTGAAAAATTTTTATGTGAAAGTTATCAGGTTCTTGATATATCACCACTTTTTCTGCGACATTATAATAGTATGAACACTGCCCACTATAAAATTACGTTTTACTGGCTGCCTTTGATATGGATGTCTCCGTATCTAATGAGTTGGGTAACCTTCCCACAATATTCACTTGTGTATGTAATCAAACTGTTCATTAGTTGTGTACTAATAGATAGCAAATATCTGTTGTTGTTCTAATAAAAAATGTGTATTTTGGTTTATTGTGTTATTGTAATTGCATCAATACCATTTGTTTCCTAATTAATTAAATTTCACTAAACAGTTGAATAATATTGTTGATTTTTACCGAAAATTTTCTCAACATTTCTTAGAAGACCAAAATGACACTTTATAACCAAAATTATTTGTTGACGTCTTCAGGGATTAAGGTATTCTTGTGTTGTATGTGATAGAACAAAGGGGGCAGGGCACTCCAGGTATGTCTTCCCGACAAAATATACTATTTTATAATTAATGTATGATTTATAATGAGTTATTTTTATGTAGAAGTTAAATTTTTAGTTAAATCTTGTTCAGATGATCTTTAGACATTTGTGAGTTGAGCCGAGGGATATCCTTGCTTACTCGTCGCAAATTAAGATACACGTTCCTCCTCGGTTATTGTTGTTGTGCCCCGAGCTCCTCCACCATGTTGAGGACGGAAAGTTGTCATCGGCTCCGAAGTTGCGCCGTCCTTGAAAATCCGTTGTTGCCGCTTCGTTGTTATTAAAAGACATTTTCAGGTAAGTTTCTTTATTTATCTCACAAAATAGTAAGTAAGGGTGAATTTTTAAATATAATTAATGCATCAAAGAAGTCAGAATAAATTTTGTATTTTAATTAGCAGTAGGTTTCGCGTGGAACTTTTATTTAGTATTTATGAAAGGCTAGTACTCAAAGACATTCTTTGTGGTTCTATGGTACTATTATCCTTCTTCATAAATAACGTTTCTATTTTTAGTTATTTCTTAGGAAATAAAGTTGATTCTTTCATCTGCATTTTCATACTACGGTTACCTCGATCGTAACCATGTACAAGTATATGATGGCGAATACACCATGCTAGCCTGCATTCACCTTTAATCGCATTTTACGACGTTCATCATTATGACAAGATCAGTTTAATATTATTAATAAATACTTCAAACAAATGATGTTTGTGCGTTTTTTTTAAAAAACTGTTTACATATATACTACTTATTTTTTGAAACATTGTTGAACATCACCAAATGAAAACCTTGATCGTGATCAGAAAATAAGACTTTTTTTCCATAATCATGCCAAAAGCGATGATCACGTACCGTATATCAATGTAAAAAGTAGCAAATAATACTTGTTTCGTTTTCTTAAAATTCTTAATCACTTTTAAAAAAGTAAGAGTTTTTTAAGTTTTAACCATTACACCAATACATTTTCTAGCCCCTTACACACTATATTGTACTTAAAATTGTACAGACCCCTTTTTCAAAAAAATTCATAAATCAATAACTTATCACACAACCGATCTCAACAAGTAAACGACTTATATAAGAAAGTCTTAAACAAATACTTTCAAAATTGTCGTTTTTAAATGTTTAGCATTCTTTTAATTTCAAAGAGCTCAAAAAGCGACACTCCTTAGCGATAAAAGTCTAACATTTTCGTATTCTGTTCTCTATATCAAAACTTAGACATTTCGAATTAATTGTTTTCAATTACATATGATAAAATGAATTACCTACATGAAGCATTTTTCTGAAATTTTTTCTGATAGTGATTATTGGAGGCAACGAATTTTTTTGTAAACTCTAATTTTTCAAACATTTTTCCGCTTTTTCTTTATTTTTGTTTCGCCAAATAACAGGTGTAAGGTTTTTGACCTTTCTTTTTTACCAAACTGGTTACCACGTGATTTCCGCCGTTTTGATTGGTTCAGAAGAGTCTTTCTCAGATTCAACCATCAAAACGCGGAAATAAGTGTAACCATTTGGAAAAAAGAAGGAAACCTTACACCCTGTAGATTAAAATAATGTTTTAGATTAATCTATTAATACCATTCTTGATTACGTATATTTTTAACTTAAATGTAATATGAGGCGCTAAATGAGCACAAAAAGCGCAAGATAATTTGGTCGATCATAATTATCAAAAATAAGATTGTAGATAGGATATTTGTCACCTGGAATCTGGTCGAAATCGACGTATCACCCGAGACCGAATATTAGGCCGAGCGATGGTGTGTGTTCATTCAAAAATATATCGAAATTATCAAAAATGTCAAAAATACTATAATTAGAGGTAAACTGCGATGTTTTAACTTCAAAATATAATAAATTCTATAAGGTTAGGAAATATTTATCTTTGATGAGATTATATTTATTGTTATATCCGAGTCTTTATCAATCACTACAGTATGATAATAATTTTTTTCTGCTTGTATTTTCAAGTCGTTTTGGGTTTGTGATTTTGTAATTTCGGCTACACGACTGATTCCCCAGTGTTGAAAAGTATAAGTCTGATTGAATTTTTGAAAATCAGTTTTGTTTCCTTGATAAAATTCTGCGATCAGTGAGTGGAAGTTTAAAAACTTATATATGATTATTTTTATTGCAATCCGTCAGTTTCTGGAGACAAAGGGTTCAGAAAAAAATGTCTTCATTTTTATGAACGCTTTCATTTGACAGAAGGACTATGCCATGACATTTTATTAAACTTATTCTTAATTCCTCGTATCATTTTGTATCGTCATATTTTCTACTAGATCTTCTTACAGCTATTTGTCTGAAGCGGACTCAACTTTAAGAGGAAGGCTCAAACTTATATTTAGTTTGTCTTTCGTCCGCTCTTCATCGGCAACGACGATGAAATCTAGTTTTAGTCGATATTTGAAAAATATTTCAGACAATTTATTGTGATCATAGTGAAATCTCATAAAAAAAATATTAATTAAAAATTATTCAAAATGATTATCAAGACGTTAATTCTTACATCAATTCTTGGATGTAAAAAAAGTATCATTTTGTATCATATGAACGATGTGTGTGAGTTAAGGACTTTGATTTATTACACCAGAAGGCTAAAAACGTCACGTGACGTTCATTAATAATAAATTTGGTTTCAAGTACACCAAACAGTACTCAAATTACCCGAAAGTTTAGGACTAATAAACACAAATCTGAAGATTTTACATACGCCTTCTTTCAAAAATGTCACGTGATCTTATTTTTCAAGAATAGATTCATTATGATATATTCAAACCTTATTTTTGGATTATTTCGTCACGTGATGTTTACTCGGAACTCTTGCGTTAATGAGTGAAAAAAGCTTGAAAAAACGTTGTTGAAGTTCATTCAACAAATGTTTTTGACCCGTAATTTGAGTACTTTTTCAAATTAAACCGTATATGGGTATCGTATATCACATACGTCAAATTTTCAAAATCCGATCTTAAGACTCTATAATCCCCTCATAGAATCGGTAGGTCGACTTTTGATGGAAATATAGCAAACTATGAGTCAATATGTACTGAAATGGCGCAGTTAAAATCCGCTGGTTCTGAAATCTGACCATTTTTGCTCTCTTGACCTTTAGGGGTGGTTCGTTCGATTTTCAAGGCAAAAATGGGTTTTCAATGCAACCAATTGTAGCAAAAGTACAAATCTCGGACCTAACATTAGCCTTTCTCTGATTATATTTGAACAAAATCTTGCATCGTAAAAATAAATCAAAAAGAATGACGGATGGCCTCGTCCAATCAGAGAAGAAACGTGCTTACAAAAATAACGGAATACTTTTTTCAAATGTATCTCATCTTGAGTTTTAGGGTAAACAATGATTTATGCTCAAATTAACCAATTCGAACGTGAGCAAAACACAAGTTGATTTTTTTGAAAATTCTGGAATTTGCTATCAGTATCACCAAAAACTGTTTATTTTTGACCCTATTTAGGGTCTCAATAAAATGTTATCTCCTCGATGGGATTTAAAAGTCACACTCGAAACCTAGATAATGTTGCGCTGTATCAAGTCCGTGGCAAAACACACAATGTGAGTTTTGTCTAAAATTTCTTGACTCCAGTTCTTCTGTACAATCGACTGTTTTTAAATTTCCAAATCAAGCAAATTTCAAACTTTTTTCATACGAATATTTTTGACTCATCAAAAGTGCTTTCTCTGCCCATGTATCAAAATAAAGAACGATACCAAAAAGCTTGTCTGCTTTAATTTTCCAATATTTCATAAAAAAAGGCATTAAAAATAAATGGAAAATGTTTTCTAGAGCCTCAGCCAACTTTTTTTGCGGACACTACCCCCTTAAGTACATAATTGACCAATAGTTGCTAATATTTTTATGAAAAAGTCGACCCTTTCGATTATTTTGGGGTGTTTTTCAAGTTCATACGATGACCTTGACCTTGAACGAGAAATAAAATATTTCACAACAATATAAAAGCCATTTTACTGGGAAATTTTGTGAAAAAACTTAAAATTATATGTAGACAGATCGATAGCAAATCATTCGAAGTTAAATATGAGGTAGTTTCAAATATAATTAAAGGTTTAATTTTATCTTATTATTGCACTTTTGTGTGTAACTGGACGTCATTTTCTCGATTTTTTTTCTTCTCTCCATTAAATGCCTTTTTTACGTTTCAAAAAAAATTTGTTTCGCCAATTGTATAGCAAATTGGCTAAATTGTATTCTAAGACAATAAAAAATATAAGTTAATGATGAAACTTTGCTTATATCCTATTACGAGGAAGGTAGATCAAAAATGCCTAGGTAAAAATACAAACCAATTACAAGGTAAAAATTACAAGGTAAAAATACAAACCAAATACAAACGAGAGTGAGACGGGCCAACCAACCAATCAAATCCCTGAATTGAACACACAATTGGTTTGTATTTTTACCTAGGCAATTTTGATCTACCTTCCTCGTAATAGGATATGGCTCAATTTTAAAAATGGCAGCTAGATGGCAGAAATCAAGTCTGGGTACAGACTCATTTCTAAAGTCTACGAGTTAAGATATCTTGATATTTTGAAATTTACTCAACATATTGAAGTTGCAATTATTTGGGCTGTAATAAACCGAACCTAAAAAATATTTCAAGGAGTCCTAGAAATAAGACCAAATTTTATTCATTTTTAAATATCTTGAAAAAAATAATAATTTTTACTGCTTTTTTAAATCCGAAATATGACATGCAATTTTTGGTAATTAAAAGTTAATTGAAAACTTTAGAAAAATTAACTAAAAATGTTTTTGAAAATTTAATTATTTAAAAAATGGACAAAATTATAAACAAATTTTGGTCTCGGGTCTTTTTTCCCGCATTTTTTGTTTTGGCTTTTTTAGGAGCTAGGGTGTCTTCCAACTAATCAGATCATGTTTAAAAAATAAATGATCTGAAAATGCATGCAATGTGAAAAAAATCCGAAAATTTCAGATTTATTTGAATTCTAGAAGATTAAATTTCCACCAGATTTTTGTATTTTGGGTTTTTCGACCTAAATATTGCAAATATAGAACTAACTTCTTTTGACTTTATTTTGAAGAGATTTCAAAAGGAAAATTTTTTTTAAATTTGGAAAAATTCGCCTCCGGTTTGACAAATATCAAGGTGTGTCAAGGTGTGAAAAGTAGATTTAAGAGAAAACGGAAAACGATAATTGAAATTGGAAAGCAGGAACAGAAAGCCAAGGCTTGCAATAGTTAGTTCAGGTCAAAAATATTTTTGAAAATTTTCTGGTTTTTCATGGTTACCATAACTAAAAACGTTTTTTTTGGCGCTCATTTTCCTTACTTTTTAGATAAAAATTTTCAAATCTATTAAATTATTAGAACATTTTGGGCCTTCGGCTTGAACTTGAGTCTTATAGCCTATAAGTTATAGGAGATAATTCGGATGTGTAGTTATCAGCGCTAGTTAGTAGCGCTCAAAGTCGGACCGAAAAATGGAGCTTCCAAGGGTTAAAAAAGGTTTAAATTTATTTTTTCATTGTTTTTCTTTAAAATTTTTTTTCAAAATTTTAGAAAAATTAGAAATTCAATAAAGTTTTTTGAGTCACCAAGACATTATTTTTGAAAACAAGAAGATTATAAGCCTGGCTTTTTCATCAATTTGAAGCGTTAAACCAAAATTGCATGTGAAGTGTATGAGGCCTAGGCTAGTACGCCTCAAAGATTGGCTGTTTTGGCCACCAGAGACATAAATTCAAAAAATGTCTTCAGACCATTTTTGTATTCATATAAAAATGACCGAATACCAAGTTACAACAAAAATCTAATGATAAATGAAGAAGGAGTAGTTTTTAGTGTTTTTTAAGACGCCTACTACAGGAATCAAATATTTTGAAACGCCTAGAGCTCAGCAGCTGTGTTTTGGTTGGTTCGAATGGTTGATATTTATAGCTTTGAAGCCCGCTCATTGGCCAAGAAGAGGATCTACTATTTAAGGCGTTTCAAACTATTTGAATCATATAGTACTAAAATCATTTTCTGAGCGTAGATAAAATTATCTGATGCTCTGAGTGGTTCGAAAACATCCTAAGGAGTAAAACTTCATACATGTAGATAGATGTATATTTTTTATAGTGTAACGGAAGTAGAATGTTTCAGGGAAAATTTTCCGCACCTTAGCTGGCCGTAACTTATACATCACGTGTGCGGTTCAATGTTTATTTTGAGGTTTATCTACTGTTCTTTCGAAAGGAATTTTTTTGACCTCAAAATTAAATTTAGATGATATGATAATGCAGCCATTTGGTCGATTTAGTATTGTCCCAATTTTAGAGCGAAATCCGTCTCACGTCGACAACCCCCTTAAAAATCATAAGAGAAGGCCAATCTTAGAATGTAGACTCATAGCAACTGTGAATTGTCACGAATAAAATTAGACATAAAAAGATGTGGTCCGTGGTTTCACCTGGTAAGCATTTATTGAAACCACTTTGTAAGAAAGAAACTGAGCAAGACTTAAATTTGATCATTTATAATTCATAAGGACTAATTGTTACAAAAGTCAGTTCAGATGAACTACCCAGTTTTTGAAATAGTAAAATGTCTTTGAGAAATACAATCAGATCGGACCGCTTGAAAAGTGCAGTTTCTGGTTTCTCAGAAAAAATTGAGAAACAGAAAAAAGTTGCAAAAAGGAAACAAGAAGAATTAAATCGTTTGAGAAAAATTGAATTTGAATGGTTTCAAGATAATCTACCAGGAATAACTGAAAACAAATTACTAAGGTAAACGTGGTTGATTTGCCTGATTAGAAAATTTATTAATTTAGTTCCACGAGTAAATTAAAAATACTTTAACAACTTATTATTGATAAAGTTTCACAAAAGGTTTCTTAAAAGGTGTGTCAATAAAAAAAATTCTGTCATCAGCAAAAAATACAAGCAAAATTTTCGGTCTTCGATTTTTACAATTTATGGTCGTCGGCCTTGGACCGTCATTTATTGACAACTTTCTGAAAAAAATGCCGGATAGTGCTAACTGATTTTTTTGACATTTAAACGCAAAATTAAGTTCCCCTGGTTCTCGAAAATATGAACTTCGATAACGACTGATTTTGCGACTGATATAACGACTGATTTTGCTTTATTTTCGCGAAAACAAATCTTTAGCCTTTTAGCTTTAATATTTTTTGCCCTCACGGTTGCTAATTGCGTCCGTTGCTTATTGCTTTCACGCACTGTAGTTATTATTGTGAATAGTTATGAGAAAATTTTGATGAATATTAATTTTATTAAACAACGTTTCGCGTTAGCAGCTTTATTTTTTTTTGATTTATTTTATGATTAAAAAAAATTACAAATTTTTAAGGAGAATAAAACTGTCAAAATCATTCCTTGATAATGCTGTCGACATCTTCAAAAAGCAAAAACAAAACTGGTTCATGGAAACCTGCCTTATTTTACATGGTCAAAATGAAGAAATTTATGCAACTTTTGAAAACCGTATCATGCCGTTACAACAGACTTTGAGTGAATTTCAAATATTTCTGAAAACATTATACGAAAAAGAAAATATTATTAATGCAGAATTATTAAAAATCAAGAAGAAAAAATTATGTTTGAAAATGAAAAATCCTGAAAATGAACCGTCCCAAGTGATACAGAAAAATCGTGAAATAATTGAGGCAAATAATTTCATGTTGTATATATTTGAAAAAAGCCTGCATGAAGTTTACAAGGTGCGGGTTAAAATGAATATGTACCCTAGATATACAGCAGGCCTTCAAAAAAGACCTCCCTTTGACGATTTTTCATCTCCATCTCCAAATTTATCTTATTTTTTGCTTTGAAATGAGGATAAAAGCCATCCTTCTCATAAGCTTGATATATACAGTAAATTTTTTGCCCAAGAAAAACAATCTCGAGTGAAATGAAAGAAAAAGGTAAAATGATTAGCCAATTCATTTTTAGGCGTGGTCATTGACTACTGATAACAAAAATCTTCGGTTTGTTGCCTTGCTATTCTCGAGCAAAAATTAAACATATTGTACTGTGATTGCTAGCAAGGGGCAACACACGAGCTCTTGGCCAAAAGTCTTGCCCATTGCCCTCAAAGCTCTGAAACATTACGTACACTAAAAAGTGTTGCCAGTTGTTCTAAACCCTAAGTGAATGAAAAAAATAAATTGTTAATTTCTCATTTTTGTCGACTTTTTTAGAAATATTATGGAAATTTTCCGCAAATCAAGTCAAAATTTTTTATTAGTAGTCTTTTGAACTCTCCATAATAAATCATGCAGAATCATTTATTTAATTTTCTGGTATCTATTAAATCTCCGTATGTCAACAATGGGATGGTCGTGCGATTATCACTTTTGAAATTTACAACACTTGTTTGTGACACCAGTTAGTGCCATTTGGCACTAATTTTTTACTTAATTTTATGCTTGCAAAAGATTACCGATAAAATTTCGGGTGTAATGGGCGTCATTGCTTTTGAAAGTCAGGACATTTTTTGATACTAAATCACAATTAAAGGTCAATTTTTTTTTCTAAAAAAGTTGTTTTTCTCTATTTTTTGCCATTTTTCATAGAAAAAAACTTTCATATTTAACTAAACTTTTTAATGTGTAAAACAGTTCAGATACTTTTTAGCGAAGAACACCCAAAAATGGCTGAAATTTAGTAATATCGGCTCAAAAAAAATCTGACATCAGGTTTAGTTGGAGTTTCAATGAAAAGTGTTTTTTGATATTTTTATAGATACCCAGTTTTGTTAAAAAATTGAAAATATAAACGTTTGCAAGAATTATCATCAAAGATAAAAAATAAGAACTAATTTTTTCACATTTTTTTCTTTCATATCGATAATTTTTTTGGTGAGGACCCAACCTGAGTTCCCTCTCTCGACTCTCTACTCTCACCTCACCGAGTGCTCACAAACCCATACCCCAACTCATCCTGCTAGAACAATTAAGTGCGAATAGGATATCCTATTCGGACTTAATTTCATATATGCTTCGAAGGGTTAACAGTTTTTATATTTTTCTCTATAAAATAATCATATTTATTTCATGTTGTATGGGTTGCTAAAAAAGGTGTTTATAAACTCCTTAAAAGGCGCTAGAGGGCGAAACATCTGATACTTGTTATCTATAAATTTCTATTCTATCAGATTGGTGCAGTAAATATAATTTTGATTAATAATGCCCTAATTAATAAGCATAATGCTCGAATACAATTTTAAAGGGTCGTAAAAATATTAACAAGTAATAATTTGTTATCTTTACCATCTTCATTTTACAAAAAGTGACATTTTACGATATAAATTATTTAATTACGATGAAATTTAATTTAATTAAATTCAATCACTAAAGTTTTATTATATCATATAAATTATATTAAGTGAATTTCATTGAATAAAATTTTAAAAGTTTGACTAATACAGATAATGACTATAAGTTTAATTGATAATTGAAAATTGTTCATAAATCGAAAACGTAACTTAATTCTCGCCTGCACGAGATTTCTTACCCCCCCCCCCCCACTTGCACGAGAGTGTTTCAGAACACACACATAGTATTTACTGAGATTGCTGACAAAATAGCTTTTTTCGATTTTGAAATTGATATTTATGGTTTTTAAATTGCAAGAGTTCAGTGATTTCAAATGAAAAATATTACTCAAGAAGTGTTTTGAAGCCAATTTTCACTACTGGGTGGTGCCGTGTTTGAAAATTAATATTGCAAAGGATTTTGGCTTGAAAAATTTCCCTTTAAGTATATTTATACATTCATATTGGGCTCCAGTCACGAGATAGACGAAATAACTCTTATCACCAACAGGTGGCGCCGAGTGTCAAAATTAATAATGCCAAAGTTTCCCCCTTCAAAAGTCAACCTAGTATGTATATTTGTAGATCATTATCTTGTTTCAGTACTGTTTTAACTGCATTAATTAGAAAATTGCATCCAAATAATGAATCTCCGGTCTGATGAGAAATTTCTAGAACTTACTAAAATTCTTGAAATTGAAAATAAGGGGAACTATCGGGGGTCGGTTCCGATATACCGCCGGCCAGAATGACACTTCCCCAAAATATCTTTGGTCTCTGTGTTCTGAAACACGCTCGTGCAGGTGGGGGTTAATATGTAGTTGAGAGCAGAGGTCCGATCCGATTAAATTTCGATTGGGGACTCTACCGATCCGATCCAATTTTTTTGGAGAGTCCACCGATCCGATCCCATTTTTTCGGCGGGTCAACCGATCCGATCCATTTTTTTTCGAATGTGCCGCCCCTGGTTGAGAGGGTTGGTTTTTATAAAGACGGTTTTTGCAGTTTTCCAGGTTAAATGCATTGAATACCACTCATCGTAAGAAACTTTAATATCAAGTTTTTCCGGGTTGGCTAAATAAGTCCGAGCAAACAAATGTTTCAATTTTAAATAAGTGTTTTTATGAAAATATGGAAATTACATACATTTAATATTTGGCCGACAAATTTTAACGGTAAAATATATTTGTTTCGCAAACTAAATATTTCCTTAAAAAGTTTAATTAAAAGCTACATTATTCAAGTGCAAATTGCACTGTGCAATAATAAAAAAGAGTTAAACAGTGATAAATTTATTTCACTTTAAAGTTCCGATCAAATTGAGCTTAAAAAAATAGAGTTACCCACCAAAAAGATCAACGTTTTGGTCCCACTGTTTATAAAGGCGAAATAAGACCAATACGAAGTTCAGAATTTTCTTGTTTAGGACCAAGACAACGTATCTCAAATTTTGTATTTGTCCTTTGAAAATATTTAAATAAAAATTGCAAAACAATACCAAAATTTTTTCAAAAGCCATTTTCTAAGACCCTTTTAATTTATGACTCTCCAAACGGTTTATCTTGCTTTTATATGACTCGTATTCTATGAGCCCTAGTTCCCACAATGGTCAAATTTCAAGATCCACCAGCTTGTAGCAGAATCGTCAATTTTATTTGTACCCACAAAATGATCCTCGGAAGTCGTACATTTTTGTTTTGAAATATAGTCGAGCGAAAAGGCTGAAATTTCGAGCCGAAAAACGGTTCTAGGCAAAACTTTTTATTCGCATCATCGGGAATCCTGCCAGCTGAGAGGTGCAATGCTGGCTCGTCGATTCCCACTGGTCTAGGGTTCGATTCCCGACCTCTTCAGGTAAGTCAATTTGACCTCGTCAAATAGTACAAATTTGAAACTGTATATTTCGAGTTTGATTTGAAAAACTAAAATACTGAAAGACCAGCTCAAAAAATAGCCGTGGCGGGGTTCATCACTCGTCGGCCACGGGGTTATTTCTCTGACAGAAGAGATATGTTCACTAGTGAATGTATAGTCGGAGTTTTTAACAAAATTTCATTTTTTGGATCGATCATTTTAGTATTAAATGGATTATACATTTTGATCGATTTTGAAAAATGCTTTTATTCTGCTATGAACAGTACGCATACTGTAATAAGCAGCACATGCAAAAATTTGTATTATACATATTGACGCATAGTTTCATTTTGAAATTCATCTTATTTTTATTTTTGGATTAAAACTGGTTGATTTATCTCATAAAATTGAATTCAAAATTTGTACATTTTTGCTACATTTATAATTTTTGGACTATACTTGGTTGATTCTTGAAATTATATTATTTCGAAAGGAACTCTGATGGTAATTTATGATTTTTTAAATGGTACTATAAATTATACAATGGGCGAGACCAATGGGCAACACACGTGCTTTTCGAAAAAGTGTTGCCCATTGCCAATGGGCTATTGATCTCACTGTTGCCCATTGGTCTCACACTAAGGGTGTTGCCCTTTGGTCTCACACTAAGGGTGTTGCCCTTTGGTCTCACTAGTCCGATTTTTTTAATTTCATACATGTATTTTCTGAAAACTTAAAAACTGTTTTTTCGATAGTTTGTTCTAGTTTATAAAATTTAAAAATTACGAAATTTCACAAATATATATTAATTCATTTTAAATTTATCAAAATTATGGGTAAATTAAGGTAAAATTATGGGTAAAATTTTTAAGATGTTGCCCATTGGTCTCCTAGGTCTCAAAAATCAAATTAGCAAAAAAGTGTTGCCCATTGCTCTCACTTTTGCTTATTGGTCGCTGTTACCCATTGGTCTCACCCATTGTATAGAAACTATATTCAATTTTATAAAATAAAACTCAGTTAATTTATAGTCTGATTTTCAGACTGACCAAATGCAAACTTAAATTATTCATGGAGGCTATATCCCACGCAATTTCAGTTTTAAATACTTATACTTCGTATTTGGCCGAAAGTGCCAATATCGTCGAAACGCCCACACAGTTTTTGACTGTTTATTACAAATCACTTGGAGGACGTCTTTTTTTAAGATTGAATTTCTCAAATCCATCGCGCTTTCATTTTTGAAGGAAAAACTTTATTTCGGACCTTATATCCCCGAAACTGCCAATATCGCTGAAAGTGTATGACAAAACATTTCGGCGATATTGTTTCCAATAAATAGCAGAATTATTATTTTGACCGATCAACCAGTAGTATTTTTGTAAAATTTTGAATTTTTTTTTGTTATCTCTGAAAAACTTTAAACATAATTTATTTTTTCGTTATTAAAAAATATAAGCGCTAGTACCTCAAGTTCGCGGAAAGCTTAACCTAGGGTGTTACAGGTAATTGTCGACCACCGAGAAATATTTAAAAGACCGTATAACTGGGTTGGCGATCATTTTATTTCGTTATATCAAATTTCAAAGCCCAATATTTCAACCAGAAGAAACACTTTTGAATCTCAAAAAACACAATTTTGCGTGGGCGGGTGAAATAGTCCAGAAATTTTTTTGGAAAATTTTGAAAAAAAAATTTTGGTCTCTAAAAATTTTTCCACAAAATGTACTTTTCCGTTAAATTATAACTTTCACATAAGTTATGTGACGTAACTCAAATTGCTCATTTTCTGTAACACCCTAGTAACACCCTGACCTTGAATTTCAACCATTGAAATGTCATTCTTGGTGATTGCTTCGATTCTGAATAGTTTTTCAACTTGAAACAAGTAACTTGTTATAACTCCTGATTTTAAATTAATTTGAAGTAGCTTTGTTGACATCGACAACCCTCTTAAGATAAATTCATTTAATCCGAAACAAAGGAAAAAATTTGTGCCACGAAAAAACAGGCAAAATTAAAGCATTCGAATCACATGAGAAATTTAAACGAAAATTGGTTTAAACACAAGAAAGAAACGGACGTTATAAGATAATGGTGCTTTTTTATATTGAAGAATTTTTAAATATATTTTTAAAGTGCAGTACAATTGCGATATTAGGGCAGTAGTTTTTAACTGAATGTTAACAGTTTCAGATTAAAGAGAATTAATTTACAGAGAACATCAACTCTTGACAAAAAAATAATCACAGAGTGCAAAATCTCCTTCCAAGATCGCGATGAGAAAAGTTTTGGCTAAGAGTTAATCATAAAAAAATGTTTGATAAGTACGTGAATCGAACAAAGGTAAAAGCTTCATGGTTCGAACTGTTTACCACTAGCTTGTTTGAGTTTGCAAAACAAATTCTCGAAAGAAGTGCATTCTAGAAGATTTACAATAGCAGACATAATTTATATCATACTATACTAATAATGTACAGGGCTTGAACTAGATCTAAAGTTAAAAATTTTCAGCCAATGGGGTTGGACTTAATCATTGTGAAGATAAGGCTCCGCCCACGCAAGCTGTTTGCATTGCGATAGGCACATTATAAGTATTGTATAAATAAAATATTATTTCTGAGAAAATAACTTCAAAAGCGAGCATAATGTAAGCTTTACTAATGACAATAATTATTGGTTGTGAAAAATAATTTGACTCATCTCGATGGCTTTTCTGAGCTTATTTTGCCTAAAAAAATTGAGAATCTCAGAATCTGAAACTTTAATTCATTTAAAAAATACTGCCTAGGTATTTTACTACTCATGAACTGGCGATCAACGCAAAATTGGGATACTTAAAAATGAAAAAACTTCTCAAAATTTCCCTTTTCCGGAATTTTATTTTTTCAACTTAATTATAACTTGACCAAAAAAGTTCAAATACATTTTCTAAGATGACCCGGAATAACCAATAAATGACGTTAATTGATGGATAGCAAATAGTTTGAGGGGTTACTTTAGAGCAATGGGCTCAAGCTAGGGCATTGATCGATATTTATGATATCTTTTGTTAGTCCAATATATTCGAAGATTATACTTGGACGTTTATTTCAATCGTGACGGCATAATTTCTCTCATTTTGTAAAAATATTGTCTCGAAATGAAGCTCCGATAATTATTATATTTTTGGGGTTTTAAGAGAATAAGCTGATTTATTTTAACAGCATCCTAATTTTAATGAATCTTTAGTGCAGATAACCAAAATTTGACAGAGAAACTGAAATTATGACGTCACGATTAAAATGCACGTCCAAGTCTTTTAGAAGTAATTTTAGAAAAAATTTATTCGATTTTTATTAAATGAGCTTTTTTTTTTTTTTATGATTTTCATAAAATTAAGAATTGCACCCCTTTCAAAGAATTCGAAAACTGAAAGATACAACTTCCTTACAAAGACGAAATGAAGAGCTCGAAGATGAAATTTCACTTTGGAAAGAAAAAGTGAAAAAAATTAATCAAAAAGAGCTCAATTTAAATGCTCAGAAAGAGTTCAATTTAGCTGCTGCTATGAAAAAAATAAAATCCCCAGATAAACTCCCGAATATGAATTATACACTTACTTCAGGTAAAACAACCATGTTATACGGCGCTAGAAAGACCTGATTAATGCTCTTTGACGCTTAATCTCAAGATAATTTATGTTTTCGAAAGTAAAATTTCAATTCTTTCTTATGAAAATTGAAAAAATCATTATCTGGAATTATTATTTGATACAAATTATAACATGTTATTCAACAATGTAACATAATAAAAATTGTTTTAATAATTTATTTCTTTCATAATTTATTATTTCATGCTTCGAATTTTTCATAGCAAAATATGGGAATTTTTTAAATTAAATTTAATAAAAAAGTGTATTCAGTGCCGTCGGAAATTGTTGAGGTTCTTCAAAAAAGTATTTTGGAACTTGTAGCTTATCAAAAACAGATAAATAATATGCTGGATCAAAAATATAAAGCCAGATCAAAATTGTCGGCCGAAGATATCGAACATAAAGTTATAAGTCAAAAACGACTAGAAGCTTGTTATGAAATTGTGAAAAACCTGTCGGAAAAACTTGCCATGAAAACCATTTTGCCAGAAGTTCTTCCTCTGAAAAATCACAAGCCTCAATGGGACGATAGGTAATTTTCTAAAGATTTCTTTGTTAAATACTGAAAAATAATAAATTTTTTATTAACTCCATAATGCAATTTGCGCACATTTGTCCTTACTTGTGAGCTTTTATGTTAGTTATCATTGTACCTCAATTAATCACGATTTCTTCGTTTTTTGCCAAATATTCGACGACCTTATATTGCGTCTTATGGGTCAATGAGTTAAAGAGTCGATAGCAAGTAAATTTTTGCAAAACTTATTTTTCGCCATATCCCCTATTCACACTTCTGTTAATATCCCGGCCCTCCTACTTAAAAACACACTACGTTTCCTAATCAGCACCGGGATATTTACAAAAGTGTGAATAAGGGATATATTTAAAATGACGCAACAAGGTAAAATATTTTTTCTTATTTTTGAAGATTCGCTTCAAAAAAAATTATTTAAATTTTAAGTTGAAACGCAAATGAGTGAGGTAATTTTGAAACAGTTGATGCTTTGAAGCAAATCTCCCCAAAGAAAAAAAATATTTTTTTCTTTGTGACTGACATCATTTTTTATATACTGCCTTTTATGATAGGACAGATTTTATCCCTTTATCACACTTTTGTTACGTTTTGAGCCGTTATAAGCAAACGTAGTGTGGGTTTAAGCAGGAGGTCCCAAAACGTAACAAAAGTGTGATGAAGGGATATTATGATTAATAAACAATAGCAGATTTGAATTGCTTACGAATTTTTCAACGAATTCAATTTGTTTCAAAAAAATAACCTTCTCTAGAATTTATTACCACCAAACCTTCGAAGAAATGCAAAAAGCTCAAAGTCTCCGAAAAAGTCGTCGATCTGTCCAAAAAGTGCATCCGATTCGAAACAGTCCGATTCGAACAGTTAGAAACCCATTTTCCAAAATACCTCAGCGAAGCAAACCAATGCCCCGCCCTCTAAGCTCAGTTGCCAATACCATTATAATTCGAAAAATAAGTAGCGCTAGAGAGCGAAAGCGAACAAATTTGGAAAGTGTAAATTCAAAATTTAACTCAGGCTCGTTGCCATCGCTAATACAGACGAAATCTCGGTCAAAATCTGACAGTGAGAATGATAAAAGAATAAAAACTACGAAAATTCCAATTTTGAAACCACAAGAACCGGTAAAAGACTTTGGGAAAGAAATGAGGTACCAAATGATGAATATACGAAAAGATGGGTCGGTTGAAAACAGTCCTCTTACTATTTCGATTCCAAGGTACATTATAATTTTGGGATACTACAAATTTTTGAAGGAAAACCTTTAATGATAGATTAAGAAAAGAAACTTGAGGGTGTTCAAGGTCAAAACTGATTTTCTCGAAATAATTTTAGCAGTTCAGAAATTTTCTTGACAAAAAAACTTAGTTATAGTAAAAAATCATTATATACATGTATATACGTTTCAATTTATTGTCAATTTCAAGATTCAACAGAATATAAGCGAAAAAATTAAACATGGAACTGAAATAAATCTAAAATTCCCAACGAATTTGGGATTTTATTTTTTCTTTATTTTGACCACAAGTTAGCCAACAATAAAATTTACGCAATTTTGGCTCTTTGGTGACAAACAGTTTTGTTCCTAAAGCGTGTTTTAAGACTTCAAAATTTCGAAAAAATAAAAGTCTGTTTGGTTTCATGTATGGCATGAATTTCACGAATTTTATAGTTATTTATTTTCTCAAAAATAGTTTATTGCAAATTTTTTCCGAACACCCTAGGAAAGTACCAATTAGTCTGAAATTCATCGACAATACTGAAACATACAGTATGTACTTTTTTTACTTGCGAAGTGAAAATTGTCATTAAGGTTATCACGGCCAATTAAAAATGGTAACTAGGTGAATTTTATTTTAAGAGCCAAGCTATAGCCGATGTCAAGGGTTTGAAAATAAAAACCACCTAGTTACCATTTTTTATTGGCCGTAATTACCTGAATGACAATTTTCACTTCGCAACTAAAAAAAGTACATACTGTAGTATGTTTAACATACTGAAAACCGCTTAAGGCAGACACCGACACGTTTTACTTTTTTTGAACATCAGTCCTGTTTTAACAGACAGCCTGACTATATTGAAATCCTGGAATATAGTTGATTTTTGTCTAATATTTTCAAAAAATGTATTTGAAAGTTTTTTGTATGGTTGTGATACTGGTTGAAAAACCCGGTTTTTTTGACCGAATTCGTATCATTTTATTAAGTGATGAGTTGTCAAATTTTTTTTATTATTTAGACACCCACTAATAATGGTAATAAAAGGTCATATATTTGATTGGAAATGTAATTTTCGGTCTATTTGCTCAAAATCGACAAAAATTACTTGTTGAATTGACTGTTTTCGGTTTATTACGCATTTATTATATTTCATTTGGAGCACTGTCAGTGCTGCACTGATATCAAATTGTTTTTGAAAAAACACTTATTACAAATTGTGTGTTATATGTTACTTAGAAATCCGTTTTTAAATATCTTGTTTGGTTTTCTCATGCGAGACGTTCAAAGTTTCGATTGCGTCTGATACGTCAGATTTCCCAAAATTTTTTATCAATTTTTAAAATCTTTTCTTTTTTCATACAATTTGAAATCTTGGCTACCTAATGCTGGAAAATTATAGTTTTTGATGCATCAGTTCAAAAATGACAGCATAAAATACTGAGAAAGAATTTGAAATGTCGGAAAAATTTTTTTGTCCGAGATTTATTTTTTTTAATTTTTTTAAAATGAAAAAAATTTCGAATGCGGTTAAAATAAACTTCGTAGCATGTGTATATCTCGAATTATATACATCCGTCGGTAACTTCCTTAAAGCAGCCTTTTAAAGAATTCCTGAATTTTAGGTTGCAACCTTAAAACCAGATTTTTTGGAAGCTAAGTTCTTAAATCCGAAGGTTTTTTCGAATTTTTTGTGGGTTTGCGTACTTACGTCGATTTTATGTTAATATATTACCAAAGCTTATTTTAATGCCTTAGTTGTCAGCCAATCAAAAACTAAGAGGTTTTAAATCGACTTTACAGTATGTGTTTTTTTTACTTGCGAAATGAAAATTGTCATTTAGGTATTACGGCCAATTAAAAATGGTAACTAGGTGGATTTATTTTGAAAGCCAAGCTATAGCCGATATTAAGGGTTTGAAATAAATCCACCTAGTTACCATTTTTTATTGCCGTAATTACCTAAATGACAATTTCCATTTCGCAAGTAAAAAAAACACAACTGTAAATTTCTAATTAATATTATATTTAAGAAGACATCAGTTAGTCAACAAAAGAAGTCGTCTGAAGAAACTAGGGATCATTGAATTAAATAGAAAATATTTTAAACTTGTCCATAAATTGTAAATAAAAGAACTTAATTTTGAATTAATATTCACTGGTTAAAATGTTTTTTGGGTCCTGTTGGGTAATTTTTCATTTCACTTCCGAATTAGCGTAAGCAAATGAAAAAACTCATACTGTAGTAGATACTAAAGTATTTGGTTTTTATTCATTATAAAATGTGTAGGAGCAGTTGGTAAAATTGAAATTTCCAAATGATTCGATGAAATTTTCTTTGGTATCATTTTTAATTTTTTTCTTTTTTTCGTGGGCAAAGTAATTTTGTGTTTAATTTCATTATATCGTTTATTTTCTTCATCTTATTTTGGATTCAAATTTTGGTTTTAAAGTAAAATACTTTCAAAATTTCTGTGATTAAAATGTGAATATTCATTTTTCATCAAGAAAATTTTTGTTCGTTGTTTTTAAAATGCCTGCGTTTCAGCATCAGAAGGTCGTAGGCGGTTAAAAGCAGTACAAGTTAAATACAAATTTACTAAGTGCTACATTTTTCGATGATTTTTTTCGCCCACCGATTTTTCATTAAAGATAACGAGAAAAAATTTAACAAAAAATGTATATTCTATGAAAATTTAACCCGTCCCTAATTTCATTCTGAGGAATGTAATTTTTCTTGCTATCTTTGGTCTTTTGGCAAAATCTCGATGAAAACCGCATGACCACTTGAGGGAGACGAATATAATTTCCAAAAAGGTTAAACCAATCGAAAAAATTGTTACCACAAGCATATATCGCAACAAAATCGTCTTTTCTTTAGGTCGTGCAATCCAGCACGTGACTTTTTTTGAGTTAGAAAAATAATTTTTGAGGAAATTTTGTTTGTATCGGTTGAAATTTTCCTACTCTGACTGTATTGTCCTCATAACATGGTGAATCATAGTTTGTAGTCATATCAGTACAAGTCATTTTTGCTGGAACATGCCACACATTCAGAATCTGAATAAATTTTTTCAAGCTGTTTAATAATTTTTGGTTAAATTTTTATGTTCAATTTTTTTTGAGAAATTTTACTTCAGATTACCATTTTGTTTTTCGTTTGATATGTTTGAAGAATGTAAAGGAGATAAAAGAAGAGAATTTGAATAATTAATCGGAGAATAAGAGTGAATAGAAAAAAAATGCGAATTTTTGGTGTCCAGATAATTTTAACGTCAGAATTTCGACCATCAAAAACGTATTTCACTTTTTTGTTACCAACCCAGCCCTTGAATTTCTGTTCTTATATAAATTCAAATACAATTTTTTTTACAATTTCGTTAACTAAACTGTTTCAGAAATAAAGTTTCTAAGTTTTCAAAAAATATTGGTTACTTTTTAAACGTAATTATGAAAGTCAAAATTCTATTTGAAAAAAATATCATGCATTTTCAAGGCTTCAAAAGCATTGATCAGCACAATTGGATCCGATTCAATTTTTGAGAAGGATACCGATCTGATCTGATCCAATTTTTTGACGAGTCGACCGATCTAATTTTTGAGATCCGATTTGATCAATTTTTTTAATGTGCCGACCCATGTTCAACAGTTTGATAAATAAATTATAAAGTTTCGTTAACCCCTAGACTCATAGAGTATTGATATCCCCCAGAGGCATGAGAGCCACTTTTTTGGCTTGACTTTGAAGTCATATTATGGGAATTAATTGTTGTGAAATCATTGAGATAAAGGATAGACTCGAATTTTTAATAAATTATATTAAGACAATCTAAAAATTAATCACTTCATTTCCGCTGTGGAAAAGTGAAGTTAACTCGAACTGTTTTCTACAGAAAACCATACGATTTTTATAATGAGATGCTAGTAAAATAAAATTAAGTGAAACCTTATGTTCCTTAACCTGGTCTCCGATTCAAAATACCTTATCGGGTTCGTCTATGAAACGATAATTCTCACCTNAGAAATAAAAAAAGTTCTACATTTAGTAGAAACATTATTATTTTTTTTAAGGATGGTCAAGACGAATTCCTAAAAACTGAGTATTTAAGACCTTGTTGTTTTAAAAATAAATTGTGAGATAAAGCTGATAAAGAAAAATTTCAGAGAAATCCAAAAAATAGTAGGATAAAATATATTTCGAACGGCTCATCCGAAAAAAAATTTTCTATTATTTTTCAGAAATTAATTGCTAACTCTATGGGCGATTTGAACCTTGAACTTCAATTTCGTTTATTTTTGTCCTTTCCGGTCTTTTCAAAAAAATGAAAGCCACTTTTATGGCTCTATGAGTCTAGGGGTTAACAAAAATATTTTTTAACCCTCTCGCAAATGTTGTTTGAAAGTTCGGCTAGCACTAATTGGAACGGTTTCGTCCAACATTTGAAAATCATATTGTCTCAACTAAGCATGACAAAAAATGTAGCCTTTATTTATTTGTTAAAGTCTCGAATATTTATTATTTTTTTTTGATTATTTTGACTTCAATTACATTCAGAAAGAAGGAATTTTTGTGATCAAACTGTGATAAGTTTAAGTCGAACTTTAAAATTAGTGTTCTTACAAACCCAAGAAAATACTTGCACCCGATGGTCTTGCGGCAACGCATCCATGTCGTATCAAGTAAGTCGTAATTTTATCTGCAAAAATGAGTCAACTTTGTAAAACAAAAAGCAGGAAATTTATGCTAGAGTGATTTGAAATTTTCCTGGTGGTGGTTCTAAAGGTATCAATGAAAGATATGAGCTCCTTTTTTGATTCTCATCTTGCTTTTTCATCTGACCCAATAATTTATCTTCATTTTTCACATAACTTGAAAAAAAATTTTAAAAAAACTATTTTTTTATTTAAATTTTCCATTCAATGATTTTAAACTTTTTTGGCTCACGCAAAAAAAAACTTAACTCTTGGAATCACAGAGCAGATATATCGGCTCAAGTCTACTCAAAACCTTCTAAAATGAGCAAAATAAATATCACAAAATTTTTTCTTCCGAATACACTGAAGAATTTTGCGGTGATTCCGAAAAAAATACTTAATTTTCTTTGGGATATTTGGTTCGAATATTACGGACAGTTGATTTTTGTGATTTTTCGACGAATTTTTACTTCAGGAGAAACTATTTCGAAACTAGACATACAGTATGTATAAAAATTGTTCGAGACCAACAAGGGAAATTTCTCTGGATCAAAACCGATAATTGGCAGGAGCATTACTTTCAACCCAGAGAAATTGGACCTTGTTGGTCTCGAACACTGTATAATACAAATGTGAGATAAGCCAGTTTTTAGAAAGTGTTTTGTGCATGCGAAACACTTACCATTAAAATTTATTCTTATCTTGGGACACATATTTTTTTTGAAAAAAAAATATTTTTTAAAAAACTATTTATTAAAAAAATTAATTTAATCAATCAAAAATTGTACACACTGTCACTTGATAACTATATATATCAAGTTTAAAAATTAATAATAAAAGTGTGTATAATCTGCTTTTATTTGAAAAAATAGCCATTTTTCATTGAATTCGGGATTTTCTCATCATTATTTTTAACTTGTTTAAATTAACTTTTGATCGATTGATTAGATTAATTTGGACTAAATTTTACGTAGAAAGACCACTTGTGTCGTTGGTACCCACAAAAATAAATTGTGAAGACTACCGATGAGCACGCCTATCACGTGATTTGCTACACCTTGGTTTTCCAACATATTTTCTAGTACTAAAAAAATCAAAATTTAGAATCTTTGAATTGATTAATGCAAAATTAACGTTTTCAAGCTTCCTATTGCAAAAGTAATTGTACGCTTCAAACTTCCTTGAAACTTTTCTGTGAAACACGTTCAAAGTAGAGCCTTGCCATCTTTACCTTGCATACACCGCCCTCACAAACATTAAGGGGGGCAGAAATAACAAATTCAATTCAAACATCCAAAATCGATCCTCTTTCGCGCATCTACGCAAATATTCATTTATAGCAATTTTTTCACATCCAGGCATTTTTTTTGCGTAGCAACACTGAATGGAGAAAATATACAGANATTTTGTCTTGCATTTATCGAGCACACAAAATTAAAATTAAGAAAAATTATAAGCCTCCAATTTAAGTCTATCCTTGATCTTGTGTCAGTAAAAATAATGAATATTTTATCGCATTTATTATCTCCGCAATAACCGCCCAAAGTGGCGTCCCCGAATGGCGTTTTGGGTGTGAGGGGAATTTCAATGGTTTTGGGTGTGAGGGGGTTAATGATTTTAAACTTCTTATGGCTATCGCAGAAAAAAAGCTTGACTCTTGGAATCACAGAGCCGATATATTGGCTCAAGTCTACTTAAAACCTTCTGAAATGAGCAAAATAAATGTCACAGAATTTTTTCTTCCGAATACACTGAAGAATTTTGCGGTGATTCCGAAAAAAATACTTAATTTTCTTTAGGATATTTGGTTCGAATATTACGGAGAGTTGATTTTTTGCGATTTTTGGACGAAGTTTTACTTCAGGAGAAATTATTTCGAAACTAGACATACAGTATGTATAAAAATTGTTCGAGACCAACAAGGGAAATTTTTCTGGATCAAAACGTATAATTGGCAGGAGCATTACTTTCAATCCAGAGAAATTGGACCCTGTTGGTCTCGAACACTGTATAATCCAAATGTGAATACAAATAGAATACAAATGTAAGATAAGCCAGTTTTTAGAAAGTGTTTTGTGCATGCGAAACACTTAACATTAAAATTTATTCTAATCTTGGGACACATATTGTTTTTGAAGTGAAATTGCAAGATTTAAGTATTCCACGAAAAAAATTATTTATTAAAAAAATTAATTTAATCAATCAAAAATTGTACACACTGTCACTTGATTACAATATATCAACTTAAAAATAATAATAAAAATTGTATTAATCTGGTTTTATTTGAAAAAATAGCCATTTTTCATTGAAATTCGGGATTTTCTTATTATTTTTTTTTATTTTTTTGAAATTAACTTTTGATCGATGATATAGATTTAATTGGATTAAAATGTGACGTAAAACAGACACTTGTGCGTTGGTACCCACTAAAATAAAGTTTGTGAAGACTACAATGAGCACGTATCACGTGATATGCTACACCTAGGTTTTCCAACTATATTTTCTAGTACTAAAATAAAAATTCTAGAATTTGAATTGATTAATGCAAAAATATAACTTTTCAACTTCTTATTGCAAAAGTAATTGTAGCTTCAACTTCCTTGAACTTTCTGTAAACAACGTCCAAAGTAGAGCCGATATATCGGCTCTGGTGCCTTGGCGAAACTTTTTTTTGTGATTCTAGGGGTTAACCTTTATTTTGATGAATTTACCTTGCATAAGCTACAAACATAAGGGATGGGCAGGAAATAAAAATCAATTCAAACATCCAAAATCGATCCATTTCGATAGGCAAATATTCATTATAGCAAATTTTTTCACATCCAGGCATTTTTGTATCACACTGAATGGAGAAATTAACAGAAAATTCGAAATTGACGAATTATTTATTTTCATACAAGATCCGGAAAAACGATGGTCTGCAAGAAACTCACGCAATTTCAAATTTTTTTCTAAAAAGAACGGTTGTCAAAGGCTTTATCGATGGGTTTTTCTAACTAAGGTCTTTCTAACGTAGGTAATCCAATCAACCAATGAGCGTCTGATTTTCTCTAGCCGTTTGAGGAAGTAAAAACCATGCCTTTTTGGCTTAATTTAATTTTCTTCAAGTTTTTTTTCGCACCATTATTGACTATCAGAAATCAAATTTCAATCTTTCTGGCGCAGTTTATGCAATGAATGTGAAATTGTTAAAATATTTAACAATAAAGAGAAATAAACACGCTTATCAACGCGGTTATTGGTAAACTTTGCTGCCATTTTTCCTGAAGATGGCTCATAGTTCGAGATAATACCGTTGCCAATGTCAATCAACTTAAAGTTATAAAATTGTTTTATTATAAGTTTGAGAAATGTTCGTTAGGAAATTTTGTAGAGAAAAAGTTGTTCGTCTCTTACAAGTTTTCAACAAAATGTTGTTCTTCGTTTTTCATAGAATTATTACGGAGAACCGTTTGAAGTTCAAACTTTGAACACCTTCAAAGCTCACCATAAATTTCCCTGCTTTTATAATATTAGGAGGGAAACACCATAAAAATTCCAAGTAGTTATATTCAAAATTTCTAAAATGATGTTGTGCTAGGCACCATAATTGAGTGACTGAAAAGCAAATATTAAAAGGTTAACATTTTACATAAACCGTAAAATATTACCTCAAGCTAAATCTGTATCGATTTGTTCTCTGACATATCAAGTCTCTGACATATCGTTACAAAACAGAGCTATAGACTATAGTCTATAGCTCTGTTTTGTCTATAGCCTGTTTTGTCTATAGCCTATAGTATATTATCCCCTTCGGTTGTTTGGCTTTTAAATCGAACAAATTTCAGCTGATCAGAGCCAAAGAAAGTACGAACCAAAAAAACAACTACCAAAAGTCCGTGTTAAAACCAAACAACCGGAAGGGATAGATTATCTCTGAAAGTACATTGCCCGTTATGTCTTTGGTTCGCAAGTACTAGACTAATCACTAGTATTTGGCTTGTAAGTATCTACTACTAGTTACTAGAAAAAAAGTCCGTATAAAAGCCAAGGACACGTGGGGCATTGTACATAAGTGTATATAATTAAATGCAAACTAAATCTTAAATATAGAACAAATATCAAAATAGTTTTTAGTTTTCCTTTCAAAATTTATGCCGGTTACACTTTGAGCACAAAATTTTTGAAATATCCAAATGATCAGAATTCGGCAAAAAACACTTTTGTACTACAATACTTATTAGGTGATGCGATTTAAAAAATAGACAGGCGTCGCTGATTAGACGTAACGCTCCACGCTGAGAACTTTCCCTTCAACCAACCTTCTCGAAGATTCGATTTTGGTTACCAGGATTCGCAAAAAAATTATTAGTACTGTATAAGCCCACTAGGTGTTGTATATTAAATTTCATATCAAATTGTGTATAAAATGGTATATTAAGTTGTAAATATAATTCAGGGTAACAGTACAATTTTTGGCTAACGGATAAGGATGTAATACAATTTACCATAAATTCCTTCATACCATCCGCGTAAACATTTTTGCCAACTGGTGACACCACAATAAATCGAAAAACAAACGTTACAAAATACCAAACACATCCTATAGGAGTTGAGTACCTCCTCAAGTTATTAACATATAATTTGATAACTTTCAGGGGCATCTTGGTGATTTTTCTCTATAAAAATTGATTTTATTTTTTTAAATGCCCATTTTTTTAGCAAATCGTTACATCAAGTTAAATCAACCGTAATTAATATGTTGTCACCTTCATTTCCGGTAACTATTTTTAACTTCATAAAACTTGGTTTTCGCATGAGAAATTTTAGACTTTTGGGATTTCGGTCAAGTTTAATTGAAAACAATTATTCGTGAAAAGTGATGCCCAAACGGTCCGAAAGTTTTTTGTTCAAGATTTTAAGACTATTTTTCATATTTATTGAATGCAGCAGATGAGCTGTCACAGATGACTTGGTCAATAAGGATCATTTTATTACCTACAGCCAAATTCCAAAAACCAATATTTCTTGAAAATACTGGGCTTCAAAAAATTAAACATTCTTCATCGAATTCTAGAGATTCACGAGAACACAGTGTTCTGAACACTACGGAAACAATTTTTTTACACTTTGATGAAGTTAGTTTTTGACCAATGATAACACCGGATTTTCCAAATTGTTTGAAATTTTCGATATTTTTTTTGTCTCTTAAAAATTCTGAACAAATTGTCTCTTTTCATTTTCCCACAAATATCGTAGAAGTCCAATGCTGAAAACCTTTAACACCCTAACAGTGGAATGAAAAAATTCTCTTATATTTATTCCACAATTTGGATCGTTCGGAATTTTGTGAAATGAAGGAATCTGATCAATCGATTAGATTAAAAAATTAAAATGATAGATTTTGCAACTAGCCGCTTTTTGAAAATAAGTTTATTCGGCAAAAAGTCGAAATTTGGGAGCAAGTCGGCAAAATTAAATTTCAAGGCCTCATTTCTTGCGTTTCCAACCGGACTTATGAAGTATCTCTTTATTCACAATAATGTTTGAAATAATTTCATTGGTCAAAATTTAACCAACTCAGAATTGTTAAATTTTGTCAATAATTCAATTTTTTTATTATGTGGATTCAAAATCATATATGGATCTCAACCCTGAATGCAGACGGCAAGCCCAATTTAATTTACGCAAAAACCGAAAAGATCTGTTCTGCATCATTCCTGTCAAATTCAGCAATGTTTGAATAAGGCTTGCTGTCTGCATTCAGAATGGAGATCCATTATGTTTATATTTAAATCAATAAATGTGTTTTTCAGCGTTTGAAACTGTTAGCAACCGCAAAAATTGCTTAATTTTGCCAAATAATTTGCTCGGTAGCACAAGTGACTACGAATGTCTGCTCTCGGTCTCAAACAATTTATCAAGTTCAATTCTATATATAAAACACGTGATATCTGGAAATGTTTAATACAATATTTATTTTGTCACAAAACACCGAAATGAAGGTAGCTTTATATAATAAGGCCTTCAAATAAGTACATCTTTTTAAATATTATCGAAAAGAGTCGTCATAAAATCTTACAAAAGTATTTTCATGAATGAAAAAATCACCAATAAACCCATAAGCTTTTTTGTAAAATAAGCGGGATTGAGTCAAACGTTTCGCATCATTTTTGCTTGGAAAATTTCATCAAAAATGCGGAATTCGTCTTTAATTATAAGCACAAAAATTTTGCAATTTTGAGCATTGTCGATAAGTTGGGTATAATATGCCCGGTATTTATATACCCGGTATATAAAATTTACATTTAAAATTATTTCGAAAAAGAAAATCGTACCAAATGACGGAAAGTTTAGATGGTATAAATATACATACAACCTCAATCTTGAAGACCGTTAATTTCGAACATAACAGCGTAGGCAAATCAACCAATCATGGGCATTATTAAACCAAATAGTAAGTCAAGTGCAATTGAAAAATTCAAAGTAAAAAACGGTCTCCCTGATTGGTATTGTAAAAAAAAGTGATTTGTCTTGAAAAATCACAAGGACGTCAACAAAGATCATTTGGTGTCGTCAAATTCGGAGTTTTTACAATTTTTTAAACATTGTTCTGCAGAATTAGCACAGAGATGAAAAAAGAATTATTTTCGTCTTAAATTAAATCCTTTGGAACCACTTTTTGGTCCTCTTGGTTGGCGAATTGATTCTGTAATGAGTGATTCTTCATCAGAAGTTTCTGGAGCCAAAATGTGTTCCAATGAAATCAGACCATCAGGTACTCGTCGATTTTTGCTTGCAAATTTCACCAAATAATCTTTTGTATAAGATATAATTCTTGGAGCTTTTTTGGTTAATAATTTTCTAAAATTTTGGATATACTGATTTACCAATTAAGAAACTGTTGCTGTTCATAAGCCAATATGTCACATATATTATATCTCCAGTTGGGAAAAATTCAATGTATTGAAATCTGTACGGAAAATTCTTTATTATTAAATAATGGTTGAAAATGAATAAATCGAAAACGTTACCATAACTGACAGAATTATATATTATATGTGTTGATTTAATTTAAGCGTAGGCAGATTTAGTGATTGATGATTAGTTGACGCTAAAAAACGAATTTATATTGCCTCAAATGAAAATGAATTTTTTTGGCTTATTACTAAACCATTATTCATCATTTGGCAGGACACTTGAAAAATTTAAATAATCCGAAAAAAAGTAAATTTAACTAAATAGAGTACAAAAAATGTACTTTTTTTGGTTCATCCATAAATAAATCGATAGAAAAAAAATCACATTGCAAAATTTTAAACATGACTAAAATGAGTATTCACGATAATTTTATAAACGACCTAGGGAAAACCCGAAAAGTTCATTGACATCATTTCTTAGAAAATTGTAAACGCATCATAATGTCATGAATTTTATGGTTTTTGTTTCCTATTTTCTTCATCAGCAGCAATTTTCTAATTTAATTTAGTATCCAAAGTAAGATTTTATTCTATATTTTGCGGTACATCCGCCGCGAATGTGATTGTATATTTCAAAAAATAATGATTTTCGAAATAAAGTATTCGTCTAAAACTGCCGAGTTTATATTAGGTCCTCAAATAAAACAAAAATAAAATGATTTGCCTGTCCTTGTTCACAATCTGATTCTACATGACTTGAAACAATATCCGAATCTGAGTGTTCAGAAGCGGATGTGCTTCTCGCCGACGCAGCACTATTCGCATCTTCCGACGTCACCCCCGAATCAGAACTGCTTTCTGAATGTTTAATCATGTGATGATTTCCATTTTGACTGGTTGTCTCTTCCTCTCCATAAATTTTGTCTTCCAGACCTCGTTTAAGTAGTCCACATCGAAAACCTACATCTTTTTCACGTTGTCTCAACACATGCACGGCAAATTTTGCAGCGCGCGCCGTTTCGAAATCTACCAAAGCACAACAAGTACGACCAAGATCTGGAATTTTTCGACACCAGGCCTTAATTTCACTTGGTAGATTTTTTCCTGGTTTTAGAACTCGAACTACGGTAACATCACCATATGGGTGAAAAACAGACGTGATTTGCTCGATAGTTTGACAATTTGCAGGGAGATTTATAGCCAAAATTCGTCGATGAGGAATAATTTTTTCTTCCTCGGAAATATTGACTTCTTCCCTTACAGTTTGACGAGAATTTTTTCTAGAATTTTGCTTTCGTTTTGGAGCAGGCGATTGACGAGCCTGAGATTTGGCAAAAAGTTTTTGGGCCTCGAGCATTCGCTGGAGATTTTGGAGTTGCATTTGTTGCTGGAGGTGGTATTGAGCAAAAATGTTTGGGTTTATATTCATCATGTTCATGAGAGGATTTGCACGTTGTAAAATTTGCTGCTGTTGCTGCTGAAAATTTAATTGCCCAGTTTTGCTTCCTAAATACTATTTTTATTTTTCATAATAAATTTCTGAACATTTTTTTTTGTAAAGTTTGCTTTGTATAAATTTCAAATAAAGGTGCCATTAGGGAAATCGAATATGCGTTTCGCATAGAGAAATATCCTCATGAACCATTTCTACGGAATCAGCAGAGAAATAAGCGTAGCCTGCAACCAACTATTTCATAAATTTACCTTTTTCTGAAAATATTCTTCAGTGAGAAAAAACTTTGGAACAGAAATAATTTTGAAAATTCTTGTGAATTTCAATTGTCGAAATAAAAAGCTTTTTAATATTGATATACATTTAAATTTTCATTTCTTTTAAATAAAGACAACGTTAATTACTATTTTTTTAATTTCTAGAGAAAAATCCCGCCTTATTATTGGTCGAGATATTTCTGACCTGAGACAAACTAATGATATCAAAAACGAAACGACATAAAATGACAAAAACCTTTGTATCACTGATACTGTATCACTTAATATTATATAACTTTATATTTATAATATATCATTAATTTGTAAAATTGTATCAAAAAAAATATACCAATTTTTGGTCACATATAATCTTCAAAAACGAATTGATGAAATGATTTTGCTAATTTTAGTAAATTTCTTATAATATTTTTTTTGACTTTATAATCTATTTATACTAAAAAAAAATTATATCTACATATGCTGTTGATACGAACGTATCATGCTGTTAATACGACATAAAATTGTATTAAATAAAAATATAATTTTTCTATGTTTTCGGTTATGATACAAACCAGCTGCTTGTTGCGCAAATAGTGCCCGGTTCTGAGCCGCTTGAAGCTGTTGTTGAAGAAGTTGTTGTTGGTATTCACCAGTGTTCATGGCGCCGTTAAATTGCATTCTTATGAAATCAGTCTGAAACAAAATTAAATATTTGAAAAAAATGTCGAAAATCTCGATATAACACTTAATACAAATATAACATTCAATTGATTTTTTTGGCACGTGATTTTCAGGTGAGGCGTTGGCGTAGGTGTACAAATTTATGGGTGTAATTTTTCATAAATTTATGTTAGATAATACTACAATATAACATGACGGCGCTAGAAGAAAGTAATCTTTCGTGTTTTCCAGGATTTCCAAAACATTTTTTTGAATCAAAATCTCAATATGAAAATTATGAAAGTTAGGCTATTTTTCTGAAAATATCATTTATCTTGTAAGAAAAAAAAAGAAGAAAAATTACCAGTTAGTTTTGTCGTCTGGGCGAAATTTGTCGTCTGGATGAGTCTAAATCGGGTTTCTTCAAGATAACTTTGGATCTAAGTACCTATTCAATAGGTACTGTTCTTTAGAGTGACGAGGATTTTTAAGAAAAAATTGAAATTTGGAAATAAGGAAAAATACTCGTTGTCCTAGTTGAAATTCGTCGTGTTCTAAAAATTAAATTTAAAATTATTTAGTTTATATAATAATTGATAATTCTATCATGAATGTGCTTAATAACTAATTCTAATTATTTAATAAATATCGCCTGAGTTTCAAGTGGCTTTGAGACTAGAATATATCTATTCATCGGATTTATGAAAAATAGTACCATTGGATTCCGTTCAAAATTTTCTATTCTGTTAATATGCAAGATAAAGCGCTATATGGCTATGAAATCGGCTATATCGAATAATTTAATAATTTATGGTACCACAAATCACATTAGATCTCGACACCACTCGAAACTAAGGCGCTGATAATCTGGGTATATATAAAAAGTATTAAGAATTTATATATATTTAAAATCAAAGACTTGGCTGGATTGCTAGTGACGCTTTTTTATTTTGACTGGAGGCGCTACTGAGCTCGATTTGAAAAAAAATACGAAATTTATCTTTTTTTCTTCCATAAGTTCTTAAAAATAGTTGAAAATATTCTTGACAGCACTACAAAAGAAACAGTTTATTTATCTTGATGATAAAAAAAGCGCAACGTTAGAAAAATATTTATAAATTTTGTAAGTTTATGAAGGAAGCATTATGAAATAATTAATTTCTTACCGTTATTAGCAAGAGATAGCAAGGCAATGAGCACAATTCGTTAGCTTTGGAATTAAAAATTAGATAAAATCCGGATCAAAAGATAACATGTATTGTAACAATATTTTTACGATAAATACAGTAGTTTGGCGTTTCCGTCGTTGTTTTTAGCAAGAATCTTCAAGAACTTTTGTTAAAATAAATATTATTTAAAAAATTTGAGGATTTTTTTATTAAAACTAAAGAACCCATGCGGCAACGATTTTTCACCTGATGTTGTTGATGGATTAAAAGGGGTATGAATTTTGAAGAGGTTTTCATAAAAATTAACTACCGAACTGAAAGTTAAGAAAATTTTAGAAAAAATGTCGGACCCGTGTCTGGAGAATTAATAAGGGATGAAATTTAATTCAGATTTTGCCATCTTGTCAAATAATGGTGATTTTCAGAATTTTCAAGCCAATAAGCGTCCAGCAAATATCCAATCAGAACAAATGCTGGTATATAATTGGCTAGAAATAGCGTAAAGCTACATTTGACTACAATGAAAATTCATTTGACATATAAAGAACATTTTGAATCAATCAAATGATAAATTCAAATTTAATCCCGAAAATTTGAGGCTTTATGGGATGAAATATAATCAAAAACCGATAATACGGCCACATTTTTAGTTATATCGATAAAAACAATCAAAAGCACTTAATTAAGTTATGAATAATTTGATATTTGCAGCTTTTGTCGTTGTATATGGGGCGGCCAATCAACGAGCATAATTAACAAAATATTATAAATAATTTTTTGAGTGATTGTGATGAATCTTTAGCGACGTAACCACAATGAAACATTAAATGAAAAATAATTGAATAAAGCAATTTTGCCTTTGAAAAAATAGGTAATTTAAAACAAAATTTAAGTTTAACTCTGAGAGGACGAAACGGTAATAAAACCAAATTTGCGTATGCTTTATTAAAATAATTGTATGAAAATATGATATGTCGAGGTATATGCAACTGATTATAACCTACAATTTTGTTGATTCAGCAATGGTTTTAGACTACAATTTAAAATACTGACAGATTTGTGCTGAAAGCCATCAAGTTGCCTTTTCGTCCTCTGAGTAAGCTTAAAAGATACATAAAGCGTCGGGTATTAAAAAATTGACATCCGTGTCTTTGAACGGTTAGAAAAAGCAATAATTTTAAAAGTGAATATTGACAATGTGGGAGTTAGAAAAAAAATAAAAAATATCAAGCTGAAATTTTTAATCAGTAAAAAATAATATTTAATTTTTAAACCAAAAAGTCAAAATAAGATATTTTTGTAACCAAGCTGTTGAATGAATAATTATGGTTGAATAAAATGAACTATTGAAACGAAAAAATGGAGGGGGACAAAACAAATACGAAATAAAGGAGAGAAAAATAAAAATGGTGGGGACCAAAATAAATAAAAATATTCGGGACCAAAAAATAAAAAATTAGGGGGACAAAATTTTTGGCCAAAAAACTTCAAAGTTCAAATTTGAGAACCAATCTTTAGATTGAAAAGGGTTCAACACAATGTACTTAATTAATTCTTTAAACTTCTTTAGAATATTTAGCTGATCTTTTAGTGATAATTCAAAGCGGATATTACCGCTTTATCAAATCTGTCAAAAAACGTTATAAAAGAAGTGTTGACCCAAAAACTGTGAGGGTTAAAACAAGTTTATCGAAATAGAATAATCAAGAGAGTCTAAACGTTAAAACTCTTATTTTGAGTTAATTTAAATTTACTATACTTATGAGGGTATACTAAAACGTAAGAAAATGTAAAACCCTTTACTTAATTTGAAATTAAACTTTCACTTTCCGAAAAGATCTTTTCAAATCGAAAATCCTCTTCCTAACCTAGAAGATTTTTATTCTAAGATAATTTCAGTAACTGATCGTTTTAAGGATAAAGTGATGTTAGTATAGCCAAAATTTTTAATGAAAATAAATCGTAAAACTTGGCTAGTTTGTCGGGAAAATATACGTTTTGAAGGAATCGTTGAGTCGTCACAGATCTAAAAAGAATAAATATTATTTTACGAAAGGAACCAAATTGTTATTCTAGATGATAAGAAAAAAATACTGAAATATTTTTGCACGTACGGGATAATAAAGGCTTTATTATAATACGTAAAGAATTTAATTCTGAAAGGTTTCAAATAAAACATAATCTCTTTTTAAAAGAATATGTGTAATCATGACAAAATATCTTGTATGGGAACCATGATCATAAACCTTTCAAGGCGAAAGTTACACCTGGTTAAGCAAATATTATAAATAGCATATATTAGTTAAAAATACTGAAGCTAATAATTTTATTGAAAATAAGTAGTGGATATGGATTTCTTCGGGTCGAACGAGGTTAAGGATTCAAGACATTTTTTAAATTTCGATCCTGAAATATTTTTTGTATTTCAGAAAGCTATTAACATGCAATTTATAAAAAGGCAAATAAAATTATTCAAATTTGATCAAAATATTACAAAAAATGTCTTATCATTTATTTATAAGCCGCAAAATTTTTTGTTTACGATAAGAAAAAATACACCTTGAAATAAATGTTCTATAATTTTGCAAAGATTATCTCGGGTATTAAATAAGTTGTGGTTTAATTAGAGCCTTCAATTTCTATTCAAAATTGCAAAAATGCCCAGTGGGTGGAATCTGTGGATCAAAATAGCACTTTTATAGCCTTGATTTGTTAAGTAAAAAATAGCATTTCGAAAATGAATTCATACCATCCAACCTTGATTTAATATTGTTGTTTGAAATGGCGTACAAAAACTGTCTATGTGTAACTCTGCGAAACTTTCGTGTTTTGTAGCATCAAGGGTTAATAATGTTTATAATTGATTCAAAGTTACATTGGCGCGAAATATTTAAGAAGTGGATCTCGTGTCCTTCAGATTCACGTTCTCGTTTGACCCTTAGTGGTCAGCACCCTTATTTTATGCAGCACATAGGTAAAACGCAAAGGTTAACCTGAAGAACAGGAAATCCTCTTTTAAGATATGATATCTAAGATATGTCAGGATTTTAAAATTGTGAAACTATAAAAAATTCTATATATAGCCGCTATATTATAGCGTACGAATATTATCAAATAAGGTCAGACTGTTTAGGTTAATTCAATTTCTAGCCGCGTAACAAATTCTTAAAAATCGTAATAAATAGTGATTCCATTTTAATATAATAATCCTGATTTAATAATGTCCAACATGTAAAAAATTGAATTATAAAATTTTCATACAGTAACATACTGTAACAGAAAATCGTGCAAGTGAAATATAGAAATTGAACAATCGAAATAAGTTGTTACTACGATGTAGTAACAAGGAATAATATCGCTTTTGAGTTATTATTAACCTTTGTGAAAATTTTCGATTAGTTAGTTATTATAATCTTATTAACCTTTGGGGTTACAAAACACGAAAGTTCCGTTGAATCAATTTTGGGCATTTTGTCGAATATTTTTGAAACATGTTAAATCAACAGATATTTGTACCGTGTGAGTTTCAAGTTCTGTTGAAACCAAAAGTGGAACGTTAAAAATGACTATGCTAAAATATAATTATCCATCCGATTATCTAGGTATGTAGGTAGTATTACCGTAATACTGTAGTATCATTGGATCCCATTTGAAATTCTCTATCTTTTTTTAATCATAAAAGTAAAGCTTATGAGGGCTCTGAAAGCGACTATATCGGATTTAGTACAACGTTACACTTTTGGTTTATACGCCACTTGAAACTAAGGCGATGGATACTTAAATATTGTGAAATTGCTGAAAAATCGGTTGATTTTTTATATTGTTTCAAAAAAAAATTTAAGTTACATATAAAAGCTGATATTTCGGGTACCAAACGTCTGAGAAGGTTTTTTTAGGATAGGGGAACTAATGGAGAAATGGTTGTTTGAAATTTAAGACACCTGAATTTCACATACAGTATTTCTTCACAGACTTAAAGGAACGATTCGAGAGAAAACAAAGTGATTTTATATTTAAGGGGGTGTTCATGTCTGGTTTGCAATTTTGCAGAACCCGTATAGGAAAAATCTGAAGGTTTAGAAATGATTCCAAAAATGCTTATTTGTTCACCTGGCCTTGATCATGATAAATTAAAAGTCAAAGTCAAATTTTGATGAGTACCCTAATCGTCACATAATCGTTACAGGTCATGTGATACAGGAAGATATTTCGCAAAATTTCTAAATCTATCTCCTAGGAAATATGTAGAAATTTATTGACATACAGTATGTCACATTTTTTCTTATACTCTTAGGTGTCGCAGAAATATGATCTTGACACTGCTAATTGGTCAATAGGTAAATTTGGACGTTTTGATTGTTTACGGTTAGCTCCTGCGAAAACTAAGGGCAAAAATGTGACTTGCTGTAATTAGCGAACTTAGATTTGTAGGAAAACTGATTTTCATTTCGATGACTAAATTTGTCTAGCGGTCCAATAAACCGACGATTTTTGGCCATTTAGCTTTAAAATCTATCTTCTCTTTCAATTTAAAAATGAGCCCAAATTGTTTCAAAATACACCTTATTACATGCTAAAGATCTGTAGAATCCAAAATTTAAAAAAAATCTAAAAAAATGTGCTTCGATTTTTAGAAAGTAGACTCGCACAAAAATCCAGAAAAACACTGATGATAAAATTGGTTTAAGTCAAGCCGATATTTTGACGTTTTAGTCGTCGAATTCAAACAAACAATCTTTATTAACTTTCTTTTGAAAAAAATCGAAAAAACGCAAAGATTTCGATAAAATTTTCGAAAAAATTCAGACATGAACACCCTTTTAAATTTTAAAAAGTATGACAGCTAGAAAATATTAAAACTATTCTTGATAATGGAATGGGAAACTTTAATAATATCGATATTTTTTTGAGCTTATATAAGTAATATTATATAAGTTATATACATATTGTCCTGTTTTAGCTCACATTTTCCAACTAATAAAAGGATCTTTAAGTTGAAATAATAATCTAAAGAAGAAAATCATCATTGAGAAATCCAGAGATTTGTGTGCCAAATTAATCTGGGTGGAATAGTTTGTCAAAATAGAGCTATTGTTCGACTTTTTTAAAAATAGTGTGAAACTTTTTTAGTAAGAACTTCATACTGTTAATTTTGTAACACAAAAAAGTTGTTTATGTTTGTCTAGTCTAATTTCGAAAAAACGTTCGCTTCTCCTAACAATTCATTAACTCCCTGCTAATTAGTGTATACTAAATACTTTATTTTTTTAACGACAGAACATGTTTTATACGAGATAAAAAAAATTCCCGCTGTCAAAAAAAAATGTTTTTCGAAGTTTACAGAAGATGAATTATCAGACAGACCTCAAATTCTTTCCAATTTTCTCAGACTTTGCCAAAAACTCGAATAAAAATTATGCCTGAAAACTCAGACGCTCATTATAACGGCATAAGAAAAAAATTTCAACACATAATAAAGAAAATTATCTCTGATTACTTGGATGTAATGACTTGCCACTATCTGATTCCAGAATAGAGGCATGAAGAGATGAAAAAAAATCCAGGATGCCAATTTTAATGATTTTGTGCAAAAAACGAAAATTTATTTCTGCGATTTTTTAAAATTTTTCAGAACTTTTTTCAAAAATTTTCAAATGCGAGATTTTCAAATTACCACAAGTGAACAAACATGAGTATCACATTAAACTTAAAATAATTCTAAGATAAATGGCTGAAAAATAAAAATTCAAAAATTTAAATGTCTATGGATTTTTAAAAGTTAAAAATAAAAAGAGTCGTTTTGTAGAGCCGGGGATCGTGATTGATAAAGTCAAAATCAAATATATTAGAATACTAAAAAACCTTTGATTTTCGAATTTTATTTTGTTACATAGCATGTATTTTCTGATAACTTATTTTTTAAAGGTGATCTTATACATTTTTATAAACCCTCATAAGGGAACCCTAGCTTCTATAAAAATGTTGCAAGATTTCTGCAAAATTGATATTTAAAAAGTTAAACTACATAAATAGTATGTATTCTCACAATACTGGTTTCTTGAAATTTTATGCCAGAATAAAATTTTTTTCTGTTCCCAATTATTATCGCTTCCCGTTCAAAAATTATATGTGGAGGTAATATTATGTTAATTTTGATACGTTGAATCTTCTAACTTTCTATTAATAATTGGGTGGTATTTTTTAAGAAATCTTGTTCTAATCAAAATTGTTGCAAATAGGTATTTACAAAACAATTTTTGCATAATTATCTCGATCACATTTTCATCATTCTCGTAGGATCGGAATTTTGATGAAATTAATCGTAAATTGCAACGGTTATTAAAATTGTACAAAAAAACAAGCCGAATTCTAACATTTTTGAAATTAACGAAAAGTTCCTCAAATTTCAACAACTAAACATATTTTTTGCTGAAGTCATGCCAAATATCTGTTATAAAATTTTGTTTTTTCTTAGAAATCTTTCTTTTTCTGATAATGCACAGTTTTTAAAATAAGCTATTAACTGAAAAAACCCAAAAAATCAGAATTCAAAAGTCATTTCAACTTAATGTCTGTAATTTAAAAAAAAAATGTCTGTGATTTTCAAGTACTGAAACACAATATAACCAAAACATAATATTTGTGTATTATATTTGTGTATTATATTTGTGTATTATATTTGTGTATTTTATATCCTTTTACCAACGAAACTCCATCTTAAAAACGTTAACTATCTCTATAACGCGAGTTCAAATCTCACTTATGTTGTCTAAGTGATTGTCTTAGTGATTGCTTGAGTGATTACACACTGATCAAACTAAGCAGTTCCAATATCGAGCACCCTTGCCTATAATCATACCCAAGACAATCACTAAGACAACATTAGTGGGATTCGAACACGCGCTATGAAGATAGTAAACGTTTTTGAGATGGAGTTCCGTTGATAAAAGGATATTTAAATGCCGTTAGAGTTATACGCTAAAATTCAAACTTTGATTAATTGGTTTTAACCAGTCGGTTATACGTGGTATCAATGTGTTTTTCTGAGTTTGTGTTACGGTTTCAAGTGGTCATTTTTATAAAAAAAGTTCTATCATGTCAGATAATGAAAGATATGCCCGTTTTAAAATGATGAATTTATAATTTACATACACTATCTTCTTAACCCGTGTGAGCACAACACCTATATATAGGTGACTGCATATTTAAAATCATCTAAAATATGCAAAAAAACCATCGTAGAATTGTCTCCTTCGAATACATTATAAAGAATTTTGCAAGGATGTCAAAAAAGTGACTTATTTTTTTTTGGGAAATTTTGTTCAAATTTTACGGAGGGTTGATTTTTTGAGATTTTTTTCCAAACTTTTACCTCTAAAAAAATTAAATGCGACCTATTGCGTCAATTAAAATTTGAAAATAGCCAGTTTTTAGGAAAGTGTTTTGTCCATGGTTGACACTCAAAACAAAGATTAATTGGTATACAGGAACAGATATTTTTTTTCAAAAGTGATATTTCAAAATTTTCAATTTTAAGTATTTCACGAAAATATTTTAATTATTAAAAAATTAATTCGAGCAATTAAATATTGTCCACAGANTTGTATCTATTTGTTTTTTATCTTTAAAAATTAATTTTTTATTTTTTCTAAAATTTAATTTTTACAACTCGAAATTTTCGGAAATCGAACTATTTTAAAAAAAAATATATTTAAAAAATAATCTTCTTATTTGTCTAAAATAAAATTTATCTAAAATGTAATTCTCTAAAATATGATTTTAACAAATCGAAAATTTTCGATAAAAAAACCCAACAATTTTTTTTTATTTTTGAATATATCTCAAAATGTTATTTTTCTAAAATTAAATTTTAACAACAATTTTTTTTTTGAAAACGAACTATTTAACTATTAGATGTATAACAAACGGATTTTTTCATTTTTAATAATAAATTTACTTATTTTTTGAAAAAATTAATTTTTCTAAAATCTAATTACTCAAAAATTTATATTTCTTTTGTCTAAAATGTAATTTTTCTNAATTTTTGGAAACCAACTGTAAAAAAATAATCACTCAAAAAATCTTACTGAAATTCTATTGGAATCCTACTGGAATTAAATATTTGAACAATAATACTTTTTGGTAAATTTAAAATTCCGTCTGAAAATTATTCGCATTTTTCACCCTTGTCTATTGATGCTTCTGTTCCTGGGCAGTGACCTGCTTCTGGTTTTGTTACTCTTCCGAAAAATATAGCTGGTACAGAACTTAAAACATTTCCTTCACCGTCAAAATCTTCAACCATTAATGCAAACGGTTTGTGGCAATGGTTATTTCCAGCATGAGTCATGCTTTTTCCACTTGAAGATTTATGTTCGAAAAGCTTTTTTTGGTTTAAATATTTATGTTAAAAAATAATTATGAAGTTTTAGAAGTAAATTTGTGGCGTTTTCC
>SCLH01000055.1:148751-178785 GCA_004367855.1 Oikopleura vanhoeffeni | reverse complement strand
AAATTATGTTTATCTACCTTTGTCAAAAAACGGCTTTTCTGATCATCCGTCTAAAAGAAGATTGAGTTTGAATTCGAAAAATTGTAAAAATCGGCGTTAAGTGAGATTCTAGAAAATACAAGATCGAAATTCGAAAAAATCAGAACGATCATATTTTTGTACTCATGTATCCGGTACTCTGTGTGAATTTTAGACGCTTTGTATGTGGGGTCTAAAACGAGATAAATTTTTGAAAAAACCCTTTAGTGTCCTAGAATAGTCTCATCACCTGGCGATGTGATGTGACAATGATGAGTTTCGGATGTGTAATCGTTAAACGAAGGATGAAGCGACAAAGAAATATTCTAAGATTATTCACAAATGCCCTAGAAATATTATGAGGCGGGATTGAAAGGTACAAGATCAGGCCTTGCCAAAGCCAACCAATTTTATAGTTTTGAAATCAAGCCAAGCCAAACTAAAAGTCAAGCATGCTTGAAAAATTAATTTTTTGAAAGCTTGGCCTTGGCTTGATCAAGCCAAGCCAAAATCAAGCTAAGCTAAAGAATCAAGCCAGCTGTGGCCAGGCCTGTACGAGATTGCGACGCCCACCCCTTTAATGCAACTTCTTTGAAATCCCTTCAATAAAAATAACAGTAAATTTCGATATTGACGGAAATTATGTTGGTAGTCACTATCTGCCACACAGAAGACCAAATATAAAGGCAAATTGTAAGAAGTTTTCGCATGGAAGTATTTAAAAAATAATTCAAAAATTAGTTTTTTATTCATCTATCAAAGAGATTTTTTCTAAGCATTTTATATTAGACGATATAAGACGATTAAGTAGACGATTGTATTAGACGATTAAGTAGTTAAAATGAATAAAAAACCTTATCGAAATTTTTCGGAATATAAGATTGTCTGTCAGACAGAAGTCAAAAGAACAAATTTAAAATAAGTTTAATTTTGTCTTATAAAATTTCAGCTAATTTCGACATAAAACATGGGTGGAAACATAGTTTTACTTTTTTCGTTTAGGTCCTCTTCTGTATACAAACAAAATATAAGATTTTATTCCACAAGTTAAAGGATAGTTCTCCAAGATAGATAATCTGAATAGAATCCTCAAAGTCCTGTGTGGCTTAGTTTTCCTAGAGAAAATTAATTTCCCACGACCAGTACCCCCTTAATAAACTCCATATCTGAGATAAATCTTTCTCCTGCTTTTTCACCTAAGCGTCATAACTGTGACGTCAGAAAAGATCGTGACCAATCAAATCACACGATTCTTGAAATAAGTTGATAATTTCATCGGTCCCAATCTTTTCTGCGGAGTGAGCAATCAGGAAAAGGGATTATCTTCGATATAATAAAGACTATGTAATGGATATCTCCTTGAAAATTTATTGGACCATTTCGGAAATTTTGCACTATTTTAACCTCTGTTTATCAATAATTATTTTCCGTTCAATGAGAATTATTCTTTGAACTACGAGCACGAATTTCCAAATGTTTTGTTGCTAAGTGGCACCTAATAATGAGATCTTACGTTTAGTGGATGCAAGGGTTAAGCACATTTCACTTAAAACAAATCTAGGAATATGATGTTTGAATTTAACTTAATATCTACAGTAGATAATCTACTCTATTAAACTAATTTAAAACTTGAACTTATAACCTGAACTGTTTACTTTCGTATTCTCGAAAATTTGTCAAATTATTTCAGTTTCTCAGAATTTGCGGAGAGTCTCAACAAGTCGAATCTCTGAGCGAGTTATCATGATCGACCTGCAACCAAGTTTTGAAGTGAAATTCTTACGACATTTTTAGGCGAAAGTATTGGCCCAAATTTTGTTTCTTTCAATACTAAATTTCTTATTAAAAAAATTTTCGTCCATTAGTTCTCTGAGGCCAGTTATTCGTTAATGCCATCCTGTGATCAAAATTGAGCAAATAGTTTATAAAATTGTGTCCAGCAAACCGATGACTGCACATTTTTGTTGTAGCTACTACTTGGGTACAATGTAGTAATTATGTAGAATATCAGTTAAAAATACAGTTTAGATTAACGTAAGCTTCTCAAAAAATTCTAAATTTGGCTCGAGATTACCTCTCCAAAGAAAAGAGGATTTTATCGAAAAAGTTCTGAAAACTACAGTCCCTGACCCCTTAAAGCGCATTTTCATTTTTTGAAATCTGTCGCTTTAAGGGGTCATAAGTAGGGTCAGTACCGGGCCGAAAATCGACTTTAAAACTAATTAGTTTATTGCCGAATGGTGATAAGTCACTTGTGCAGAATTTTTGAGAGAATTTTTTGAAATTTTTTTTTTTCGATACGTTTTTATAAATTATAACATTATGTATAATGGCATTTTATTGTTTAAATTGACGATTGGAGTAGGTGCTCATGCCTGCTGAATCCTTAAATTATGCTTATCGGATAGCAAATAAAATTTAAGGTCGAAAAATACAATAAAATTGGTTTTCATGGTCGGAATCATTTTTTTGACAAAGTTTCACAATATAAACTCAAAGAATTAGTGCTGAGGGGTTAAGTTTTGCAGATAAATCTCCCGATACTGACCCTAGTCATAGGGGATTAAGTGCACTTTAAGAGGTCGGTGCATTTTTCTAGTCAAAAAAGTCTTCTTTATAGATTTTTTTCCAAGTTTTGTCATCAGACGAAAATTTGCTATCAGATCCATCCGACTAAATTAATTTGCAGTGATCGCTTCAATGCTCAATATTTAGTTGAAAATTTCAAAAAAAAATTCAGTTTGAAATATTAAGCTGACATCAACAAAAATACTAATTTTATTTGCGTTAGAATGGCAAATGAAATATCAGATGAGTAAATACACCACGTACTTAAACGTCCCGACACCTTTGATTTGACAAATTTTGCCAGGAAGTTTCAGTAACTCTCAGGACGTTTGATACATATGTTTTTTGGTTTTTTATCGAATTTTATGAAAATAAGCAAATAAAACTGTGATTTTTCAGTAAGGCTCGCCCAAGATTTTTTACGAAAAAAAATTATTGAGCACAATTTAAAAACTTAATTTTAGAAAACAAAATTGAAGAGAATTTCCTGTGAAATTTGGCTTTACAGATTAAAACCCCCTTTCCTCAGAAATCTTAAAAATAATTTACAGCCTTAAGTTAAGGGTTGTATAATAGTAACAGTATAACTTTATGTGCACCACCTATACATGCAGATAATTTAATGTGCCAAAGTCAGGACGTTTTTGGTCAGGACCTATGAGTAACTGTCAGGACGTTTAAGTACGTTGACGTCACCAGAAAATGTTATTTGACTCTCCTAAATTTTTTCCGATCCAAAAAAGTAAAAATTAGATTAAAAACAATTTGAGTTGTATTATACATTTTCAAAATAAAAATTGACATATTTATATGATATATCGAAAATTATACGTTGGTATGGAAAGCTACCCAGCGTCATAACTGTGACGTCGGAAAAAGATAGTGACTAATCAAATCACACGACTGTCAACTCATATTCGAAATCGTGTGATTTGATCGGTCACTATCTTTTTTGACGTCACGGCTATGACGCTAAGTAACTTTCCATACCGAAGTATAATCTTCGATACAACTTAAATTCCTGTCTAGTTATTCATTTTGCGATCATAATATTTGTGATATCCCTTTATCACTTTTAGGTTAGAATGCGTAGCCACAACGTTAAAATCACACGTTAAAAGGAGAAGTGGCTACGCATTCTTATCAAAAAGTGATAGAGGGATGAAGCCAAGTTAAAACTTCTTTATTTTAAATCATATTTTATGAAAAATACATTTTTATGCTTTTGTTCAATTTTTAGCCGGTCTCAGTTTATATCCTTCAAATCTCTTTTTTTAGCAACAAGAAATTTTTTTTATTTTTGCTGTAACTTTTGTTTTAAAAAAGTGAAATAAAGTGTGATCAAAGTCTAGCAAATTGTTTTATTATCGGTCTATGAATATTCGGAAAAAAGATCGCGTTATCAATATTTATTTGACTCCAATGAAATGATTTTAATTTCATTGCCTTTTTGTAATATAATCCAAAAAACGTCCGAAATATTTTTCAGCAACATGTTTAGACTATACAGTATAGCATCATACAATTTTCAATAAAGATGTAATTGTAATAGGACTCCTTGCTGGCTTAACATTTCATAAAATTTTGCTGTAAAATATTTTGAAATAAGACCTCGAGGCCAAATTGAAAGTCAAAATGAAAATGTCTTGTAATATGCAATTAAAGTTCGATAGTAACATACGATTCGAGTTATATCGAAAATGATGCCTATGTGTCGAATTTATCCTGCCGTCATAAGAAAAGACATTTTCCAATCTCATCTCACAATTGTCGACTTAATTTAGGAATCCTATAATTTCATAGGTCACTTTCTCTTCTTTCGACGTCATGATGAAATTCGACACAAAGGCATCACTTTGAATATCCCTTTAACACCTTTTTGATGATTTGAGAGATGTAGGCTGAAAAGAAGAGAAAGCGGCCTCATGAGTGGCTAGAAGGGGTCTCAGGAGTGTTAGGATTGGCTCCCCCAACCTACATCTCTCAAATCATCAAAAAGGTGTTAAAGGGATATAACAATTAAGCCAAATTGAAATTTCTTCATTTCAAATCATTTAAAAAAATACATTTCTATGTTTTGCTTAATTTTTTAACCAGTCTCAGTAATTATTCTTGAAATCTCTTTATCCAAGCAAAAAGAAAAAAATATATTTTTGTGTAACGTTTGTTCTAAAATGGTGAAAGGGTGAATTTGAGTGTGATCAAAGTCTAGCAAATTGAACTATTATCGGTCTATGCGTATTTCAAATAGGGATCGATTTCCAATTTTAATTTTAATCGAGAATGACATAAAGATAGCTATATTCTTCTAACCAGTTTTGCTTAATGGAACAAGATAATCACCACTAAACCGTATTTGTCCATATATATACCCTTCACGAACGTTTTTACACATATTTCAGCATATGCTTATTTACCGAAAATACTTTATTCGGATCTCCTGCCTAATCTTTACTAATTTTCTTAATACTCAAGCTTATTTTTGGCACAATTAAAAGGTTATTATTATTTTTCAGTTCGAACACAAATCTCTTGAAGGTAGAGTTACTGACTAACCAAGGAGGTGTTAAATGACTCATATCGTACGAGTGTGGTAAAAAATAAGGAATTTAAGCAATGGTAAGCGAAAATATAATAGACTCCCTCGTTAGTGAATAACTTTTAAGATATGCAAATCGGAAACAATTTTTGAACCAATGTACTCAGCATGTGAAAATAGCCCTGTACTATTATAATAATGTGAGGCGTAGGTGAGATGAGGAGAAAGTCGCGCTTTCCCTTCGAAAATCCAAGGTTTGATCATGGTTACAAGGATCCGGAAAATATTTATAGGGTAGTACTAAAACAAGTGCTGATTGGCACTTACTCACTAAATAAAATTATACTTAATTTATTTTACATGCAACGACTCATTTGAAAGCCCAAACAGCTTCGTGTGAAGTGAAATTATCACTCAAGCAATATCTTAAACACAAAATGTGTTATAGGTCTAGACTGTTATAAGCAGGCTTCCAAAGAAGGATAGGGATAGACCTACCCCCTCTTACAGAGGATATAGGAGGATAGAGATGGGATAGGCAGAGAAACTCCAGGGATATTTTTATTCCCCTTATCCTTTTTTATCTCCGCGCTACCCTCTTTCTATCCAATTTTTTGGTCGTTATTCACGAATTTTGCCGTTTTTTGAAAGGACAGTCCGCATCTATATAATATGTTATATAGAGGATAGAAAAGGATAAAAGGGATTTTATAACATTTGAATGCCAAGAATTTATAGAAAAGTTCTTGAATAATTGTTTTATTGTGAGGTAAAATTTACTTGTTAAAGGATAAACATAAAATTTTTGAATCCATTTTTCAGGGTTTGTATTTTGAGCTGCTTTTTTCAAAATTAAACAAGATTTTTAATTACACTGTGATACATTTATTAGTTTGATGCGAAATAAAATTGTATGTATACATTTTCTCCAGAATTTCTGGTTAATTTTGATGGCGATTTTTTCGTAATTGTTGGACATTGTGATTTGTAACTGCAATTTGTGATTTGTCAAATATCTATTTACACGAATATCTTCTAGAATTTCCAGTGTGACCAATCAGAACATCAAACCAAATTTTTCTGCATTACCTGGTTTTTTTTTGCTCGAATCATTATTTGATTGAAGGTCATTTTTAAGAAATTTGTTTTTTATCGGTTGACCAATCAAAAGCAAAGGGGAAAACCGAAAAGTTTTAAAAAAAATTTAAAATAGCACGAATTTATAACAAGTATGTCAGCTCGAAAATAGCGAAAAATTTGTCTTTCGGTCTGCCTTTTCTGCCTTCATAGATTTTTCAAAGTGAAAATTTTTTTCTGAAGTATTTACAAAATTTCACTCTTTTTGGTTTGGTTTACGGATCGGTTTAGCCTTAAAGCAGGGTTGAAAGTGATTGAAGAAGAGTTATGGAATATCCAATCCATTCCAAGCTAAATGTTAGAAAAATATACTTTCCGTCCTAAAACTTTGAAATAGATGAACAAAAGTTAAAATTTTGTTACTTATGTTAATAATTGTTATTTGACTCGCGAAATGTATTTGTGTTCTTTTATATAAATGATATAATATCATATATATTGATTCATATTATATATAACATAATTGATCAAAAAAATGTTAAAATCCTGTTTTCAAAAATTTGAATTCTATACAGTATGTAAAAAAATTGTTCGAGACCAAAAGGTCCAATTTCCTCCGGATTGAAAATTTCTCCTGCCAATTTAAGATTTTGATCCAAAGAAATTTCCAATGTTGGTCTCGAACAAATTTTAACATACTGTAATAGAATTTAAATAAAAAAATGAAATTGTGATCTGAATTTTTCATCATGTTATTTGATTCTTGATTTGTTTTTGTAATATGACCCCAAGACCAAATAACGAGTCCATATGATAATAAAATGTCATAAATTGCTTAAAATAGTACAATGTCTATGTGAAAAATATGCAATTGGAATATGACTCTTGAGGTCCTCATTATCATTATATATAATTTTAAGAGTAATTATTTTGAAATTTGATCCAAAATAAGAGTTGATATGAAAATATTTTTAATCAATTGCTTCAAAATTTACTATTTCTACATGCATATTGAAAGGAAATTTTTATGGGACTCTTAAGGTCTTCGTCATTATATGATAGTTCTGCATAATTCTCGAAATATGACACCAAAGCCACTTTCAAACAAAATTTTAAATATTTTGTCATCCATTGCTTTAAAAAAAGTGAAAACTTTCTCGTAACATTGTCTTCCATTGTATTGCACGAAGCATGTTTCACCATATGCACATCCTCCATTTTCGAACATGCACGCATCATCCCTCCAATAATCAACCTTAAAACATATTTGAAATTGAACAAAATTTCCAAATTTTTCATAAAGAAACGAAATTTTATAAAATTTAATTTTGAGCAAAAATAGTTTTTTATAACAAATTCATCCCATAGAAGACATATGTACACAGAATGTTGTAAAGAAAACAATTTTTGTGACAAACTTTGAGGGGAAAATATTTTCAGAAAAAATTCTAGAAATAAGCAATTTGAATGAAATGTTTAAAATTTTAATTATATTTTTTGGCAGAATTATGCAGCATAATTTATGCTTTCATATTTTTGTATTTTTTTGGTTACCTGGCAAATATCATATCCAACTTCATCGACAATATCTTCAAGCTTTTCATAAGTATCAACGTGAAATAAATTTTCGTCAGTTGGTTTTGATACGATTGAAGACAAATAATTTTTGTTCACATTTTCTCCAATTCCTACTCCAACAACTCGGTAAGCTTTATCTAAAATAACATTTTTTTAAGTGTATCAAGGTTAAAAATAAGATGGATGTTTTTTATAATCTATTTGAATTTAAGTGTCTAACTTTTTTTCAGAAATATTTAAGATTTTGAAAAATCAGATTAATTTTTTTTTGCAACTGTTTTTTTTGCGAATTTCAGAGAAATATATGTTTATCAAATAAAGGATTCAAATAATCAGAAATAAATTCATGTTAGTTATGTCAGTGATGCAGAAATAACTAAGTTCGACAGTATTTCTGCTTTCCTGACATTCTAATGAACTGAACTAATTAGAATCGCGGAACGAGAATTAAGGGGGAACCGACGGGTTTTACTGATTTTTAAACGTTAGTCCTGAGCTAACCGCAATTCGTATTAAAACTTCGGATTCTAGGAGATATTTGTTTGAAATTTTCAAAAAATGGTGTCAAAAGTTTTTTGTATGACCGGACCGGCCGGTATACCGGTCCAGAAAGTGATTTTTTCCACTTTTTGGAGTAATTTTATCTAGCTCCTGGATATCAAAATTTTCTTTTTTTTTCCGTATAAACTTTAATTTGTGAGCTTAACAGTCGTACAAAGCCTGATTTTCAAATTTCTTGATATTTAGAGAAATTTCCGGAATAAATGGGTGTTTTTGCACATGTTCGCTGACCCCATTTCATTTACCCCCAACAATATCAGATTTTTCTTTGAAGAAAAGCACTTCTTTCAAAGTGTGCAAAGCGAGGCGGTACAAAGCGTTTTTTTTATTTTTTTTCTCATTAGCTTTTTAGAAGCACTCAAAGTTAATTTTACCCTCAAATTCGTCAAAAATAGGATTTTGAAGAAAAAATCCAAAACTTTTTTTGAGTAAAAATCATAATTTTTGATACATTTTGTCAGTAAGTTGCCAATAAAAATTAGTTGTAAAAATAGTCAGATCCAATGTCTAGATCACGAGAAAAAGTTAATTACCTGAAAAAAATACTTAGAAAAAATTCCATTATTATGCAAAATTCGGGAAATTTTTTATCGAAATCATCTTTTTTTAGGTTTTATAAGCAAACCGTTAACAAAAATAAGAATGCAGCTAAAATCAGCTTCTATCACTTCTGAGTCTCGAGAAACAGCCTCGTCGGTTACCCCAAATTTCTGGATCTAAGAAAATATTTGGAACTTTTTTTTTTCGAAATTTAAAAATTTTTTATTGTCATGTTCAAGATCTAATTCACAGTGACATCAGTGCGGTTAAGGAAAATAAAACTTTGAAAATATAGAAAATTTGAAAAATTTCTGACATCGAAATTTTTTTTTTATATTCTTTTGAAGCAAACCAGCCACGAAAATGAGAATGCAACTAAAATTAGCTTCTTATCACTTATGAGTCTCGAGATACAGCCTCCGTCGGTTACCCCCTTAAGGCTAACATTCATGTAAATGAAATGATATATCATATATAATATGATATAATCGACTTATATATGGAGTATATAGATATATATATTTTGAAAGTTTATTACTTGACTAGTTTCGGTTTATTTCACCATTTTCAAAACTAAGTTTTTTACAGATAAAAATAAGTTGGCTTGAAACCCAGCAATCTAGAAAGCGTGCAAAAATCTAAATTACAGTCGGTGTTATATTTTTTAAATTTCCTCACCCATTTTGGAAAAGAGCGCAAAGAAATTTTCAATTTTTTGAATGTTCAAACTGGGACATTTTGTTTAAATAAAATATTTCTTAGTATGGCTACGTTCAATAATTCCTGAAGTTTCGGGTGATAATTTTAAAGTGAGATTGTAAGTGGTCATAAACGAGTCTATCTTTTTGTGTGGGTTTGATATGTATATATATTTTTATCTATTTGAGATTTATATCGGTCTTCGAAACTACCTAAATTAGAAGAAAATAAAAGAAGCAGGCTTTTAGCACGTGACAGTGGCCTTGATTTGTTTGAACTCCATAATTTATATGACTTATATATATGAGTATATGATAAATATGTATTTTTATATATGAGATTTATATTGGTCTTCGAAACTATTTAAATTAAAAGAAAAAAAGTATGATTTTATCATGTGACAGCGGTCTTGATTTGTTTGAACTCCATAATTTAGCTGATATGATTAAAATTCTTGCGGTCTAACATTCTGCTAAATTTAAAAATGGTTAATATCACAATGTTTTTTCAGAATTATGCTGTAAAGAAAGACACATTTGTAATTATTTGTTCAGATGCTTATTAAACAATAATAATATCCCATAATTTTGTTAATTCGTCTTATTTTTACAAAAATTCTGAAAATTTTCGGAATTTTTACAAAATTTCCTACATTTTAAAATTTTCATGAATTCTTCTAGGTTCCAAAAAAGCAATCACTCGAAATATTATTTCCATTTTGAGAAAAATTCTTTGAGGTAAAGACTCATGGCTATCACGCGAATTGGCTGATTCAACAGATAATTAATGTTCTACTAGGTTATTGTGATAAAGTTATTTTAACAAATTGAGTAATTTTTAATTTTCTGAAAAAAAAAACCCATGAAAGGTACAATATACACCGTGAGCTTTAGTTCTTTGATGCAAAAGGTGCGTCATCTAAGGGAGGCGGAGAGAATATCGTCAAAAGGGGTAGCCAATTACAGGCTCGCATGTTTTCCCGCAATTCCCCGCAAAATCTTCAATCCCATTAAATTACTACTGGAAACACGTGATTAATTATTGAGAACTTACTGTGAACATCGACAACATTTTTGTAAAATGAGTCATCATCGATAAAATCAGTAAGTACTACAAGAATTGATGGAATTTGATCGTTCATTCTCCAGCCACTACTTTGGTCAAAACCATTTTGGTTAATTGAATCGATTGCTTTTCCAATGTCATGTCCAGCTCCGTCAAGTGGGGTCATTCGGTCAAGAGCATTTTTGAACTGTTGCGTATTCATTACTGAAGAATCGGACAAGGAAACCACTTCTTGGACCTCAGAATTATATTGGTAGACACAAAACTGAAAAAAATAATGGTTATATTCTCATTGTTGTATTCTCAAAATTCAAGTGCTTCAATTTTTGAAAAAAATGATGATAACTCTTCATTTAAAAAAAAATCAAATAATCAGTTTTTGTCCATTTCATTTTTTTAGTCTCGAATTCCAAATTATTTTTGAGTTTTTTTAAAGATTTTCCTCCTTGTTTATCAGGGATTGTTTGAAAAGCATTCGAATGATTAGCTCGTTTTCGTATATTTTCGGCTGAAAAATTGAGGAATGTATTTTTTTCATCAATGATTTTTTTAAACATTTTACGGTGACTTTGAAAATGAAAACCACAAAAAGTTAAACCCATAGAATTAAAGCAATAAAAAAATTCAATTTTACGAAAAAAGCATTAACTAGGCTTAAAAATGGTCATATTGGATTTTCTTCCCTGTGCACTAAAATCACGCCCAAAATGGTCTATTTAAGTGATAATAACATGAAAACTTTAGAATGACCAATCGATCGACCAAAAAAATCCGTAGACTTATAATGACTAGAAATATTATTTTACCAGATGGGTTAATAAAAACGATAGCCATTTTATACTTTTGAAATTCATTATTTCAAATCTTTCAATTTTTTGGGCCTATGCTGGCATAAACAGTCGTAGATATGTCATATATCCCTTTAGTGAATTTAGGATGTGCGGGCTGAAAAGCGGCCCCATGAGTGTCCATGAGGGGTCTCAGGAGTGTTAGAATTGGCGCCCTCAACCCGCACATCCTAGATTCACAAAAGGTCGTTTAAGGGATAAATGTTCGAATTACAAAAAAAAATGAAACATAACTTGTTCAGCAAATTCAGTTTTTAATATATTCGAAGTGAGTTGAATTCAATGACTGTCATTATAATTTCTCTCTAGAAATATCAAAATCTGTAGCCAAAAATAACCAAAATAATCTAGAAAAGAGGAAAAATTACATGAAAAATTTCAAGGTCTATCTATCAAAGACATTTCATTGTTTATTATGAAGTGTGAATTTATCACCTTTTCTAATAATGTATAAATTAAAGAAATTGATTGACACCGAAAATGCATTTTGTAAGATATCAAGAATCTGGATTCAAAATGTCAATTAGTTTAGTTCGGATTATATAAACCTATTTTTTGACAAATTACTTGATTGCTGAAGGTTAATTATGGTTTTTCGTTAGTTGAGGGGGGTTTGCTGCATACCGTATGCATCAATTTATTTGACAGGAAGAAATCCAGAAAAGCGATAAAAGCACTTCTGTGTTATTGCGGTCAAGTGAAAAATCTAAGGAAATGGGTTTTATTCAGACAAAATATTTTTGAAATATCGTATACTTTGGTGAATTTCGGATCGCGGTTCATTTTCTGGAATTGCATATTTCTGGTAAAATGAGAAAACTTTCGAAATTTCCCATTTTTGAAGTCATTTAAAATTCAAAATAGTGCAGAAAATTGTGACAATTGATATCCTTATAAAAATTTCAGTTTGACTCTTGGTTTGACATTATAAACGCAAGGGCTATGAATGAGCATTACTGGAATTCTTGCTAAAGCTGCAGATTTTTCAAAGCGTGTTCTGAAAAATTGCAAATTAGAGTCGCATACCCCCCTTAATTGAGAATAATTAGCAAATTATTATAATTCTGGAGAATTAATGATAATTTTGCAATCAAAAATTGATGCTCCTCATCAGAATCTGAATAAATTTCTCATGAAATCAAATTATTCGAGATAGATATTCATTTATTTAAATTATAATGATGAATCTCTCAGACTCTTCTCGATAAAATACTATCAGGAAGAATTGACGTCAATTATCGCTTTACATAAAGAAGACTAATTAAGATTTTGAATCAAAATTATGAGCTAAAAAAAGCTTGTTGATTAATACGAAAAAGAGGACTCAAAATTAAGTTTTTTGTTATCCAAACATACGAAATATGGATTTTTGGATAGATTATCTTCTCCTATTCTTAATTATAATATATAATAAAATAAAAAATGTGCTTTTATTTCATGTTGAATATATACACATAATAAGTGACACATTTTGTAAAAATTTTCATTGTTTCAATGCAAAATAAAAGTTTAATTAAGAAATGGAATATTTCGTAAATTTTAAACAAATTTGCACTTTTGATTCCCGCTTACACATTCTCAAAATTAAAGATAGTCATTTAACCCTTGAAGGCTCCGAGCCGATTAATCTGTTGAAAAATTTTTCAACCTCCAAAATTGATCGATTAACATACTCTTTTGGAAAAAAATCAAGATAGAATTTGCATAGGAAAATCCAAAAATTTTAGAAAATTGTTCTATCAGTGATAGACTATCACCAGCCGTTCAAAAGTTGTTTTATCTAACGTTTTTTGCAGATTTCTTTAATATTTATCTTAAACACCAATTTCTCAAAGCTGATTTTTGTTTTCGATTTTTGACTCAAAATTAAGGATATTTAGAAATAATTTTTCAATTAGATATTATTTGAGTGAGCTTGAATATCAATTATTATGCCGTGGATAAATTTTGAGGATATTGTGATGTTAAAATTTCGTTAGAATTCAAGTTCAATCATTACACTTTCAAATCTAAAAAGTGGTTTTCGACGGGAATTTTCAACGGATGAATGTCAATATTTAGAAATGCTATCAAATTATGTAAAATTTCAGACTTTTTATTTTCGAAAGAATGAATAATGAGATATTCGGATTTGTGGTTATCAAACTTTTAGTGCTCAAAGTCGAGCCAAAATCTGCTTTGTAGTCTTCAGCGAAATTTTCAGTTTGAAGCCTCCTAAGGTGAAATAAAGAAAAGAAAAACAATTTAGTCGATCAAAAAATGTATTTTTGTGTGAAAAAATTGCGGAACAAATCAAATGTTTAATAGTGTTCGAAGTTTGAATAAAACACACAAATAACCGACTACTTAGAATATTTTTCAAAATGTTGTTTTGGGAGTTTCTAATAATGAAATTTGTTAATTCATCTCAATTTAATTAACGCGAAACTATAATTAACCACTCAAAATCAAGTTAATTGTCAAAAATTGGTTGGGAATTCAACCAATTTTTGACAGTTCAATATATCTTACGAAATGAGTTTCCTTCATCTCAGTTAAATTTGCTTTCGATTATTTTTTTCATTAGATTCGTCCGAAAAGTCATTGTGCTTCGAACTGAGCAAAAGTTTATAGGGCTGTTATTTACTACTCATTTTTTGCTTGAAATTTTGGTAAATACGAAAACTTAATTTTAAAATTGTCGAATATTAAGCTCAGTGGTCCATAATTTGAAAGTGACTAATTTTTTTTGTGATATCTTGTTTTTCACAATTTCATGAGTGATAAGTTATGAGTCATAACTTATGACTTAATTAACCTTTTAGCTCAAGCGGGGCAAAATTGATAACTAACATTTATCTATTACGGGTCCTTCTAGAACATATTAGATATTTTGAAAACCATTTATCGGATCAAGTCGTTAGATAGCTCAAACTGAGCACAACTCTTCAGAGATAAATAAATTCGAAAAATGATCCGAATCAGACCATTGTTTCGAATTTTTTAAACAAAAACTGATGATTGAACAATTTCAGTGATCTTCAAAAAATTTAAAAAAGGGTTCGATTCAGAGCAATTCTTTTATTTTATTATCAACTAAATATTTTTGCTTAGGTTCAGCTATCTAAGAACTTAATCGGATTAGTCGATTTCAAAGCCGAATTATATAAAAATGTGGGCTGAAAAACTAGCGAATATATTCCAAGAGACCCGTAACCCATATGATATATCCATATACACATACACCCGCCATGGCGCGCCAATGGGGATTTTTCGCAACTAGAAATTTTGCGGCCTCCATAGCTATTGTACCACTTTGGCCAGCCAATCCCAAGCGCTTCAAAGAGGACGATTAAAGAAAATAATATATTCTACCTGAAGATCCTCATTACCAAAATCTCCAATATGAGCTTTGCAGTCTTTGACAAATGTTTTCATAAGTCTTAGCTCTTGATTAGTAGTAGAGTTTGAAACTGGTAGAAGGAAACAGACATCAACATAGTTATCGTTACACTGTTTTTCTTCACAATCTTGAGTCGCACAATATTCAAATCCTTCACTGTAACCTTCACATCCTGGTGATCCCATTTCTCCTCCTGAAAAAGTTGATTATTAATAATGCCGATTCGATGCAAATTTTCAACTTGTTGAGCGGGTCCGATCCAAATTGATTTGAATTTTGATGACTTTCATTAAATTTCCGATCTAATGTTATTTAAAGTCAGCTAGACATAAATAAGTCGGATCTATCACACTGACGTGATCTAATCCGATCTTTTAAATTTCTAATGATCGGATCTGATTTTAAAACTTGGAATCTTATTTATTCCTGACAAATTAAAATCGTCAACATATGGATAACGATTTAATTCTGAATTTCTCTGATTTTCATGGAATCATAGATCACAAAGACTTTTCGAAATACAATCAACTCGGGCCTCCCTCCGCTTGCAGCGTAGAAGAATACGCGTCTCTGATTGGCTCAGATTAAGCTTTCTATTCAATATGATAGGAAACGATGAGTAATAGCTGGTACCCAACGTCGCCACGCACCGAGTGTATTGTAGGAGAAGTAATCTTTTAGATTATTTTTTAAAATTTTTCATTAAAAAGCTTATTTTAGTTTTATTCCGAATCGCAGTATCCGATAAAAGAATAAAAAACTAGTCAAATGATAAATGACTCATTCTTTCAAAACCGAATATTTTTGTTCTAACTTGTAATTGTAACTCTCGTGAGAACCCGCGGATTATAAGGTCACTTTTCGCACCTTTAAGGGAGTGAGCGTCGATAATTGGGCTATTTTTTACACATTTACGAGTGAAGTTTCAGAGAAACCAAGCTTCAGAAATAATTTATTGTTTTTCCTAATACGTAGTACAACTCTTAAGAAAGTTGCCGGTATTATTCAGAGCATCTGATACTTTAAAAAACGTTCAAGAAATGAATTTCAGTAGGCGTATCTAAAAGCAGTAAAAAGCCTACTCCTCATTCATCTCTCATCACTTTTTATTGATATTTGCAATTAAGAATGAATATTTAAATGCACATCACAAAATAAAAGCTTTTTTTCATAATTTTGCCTTTAGTGATCAAAACAGGTTATTTGGGAGCCTCGCGCAAAAAACCTACCCCTCCTTTTAAATATGTAGAATTTTTTTAATTTGTGCTTCAAATTCACCGCAAAGGCCGGATTAGGGGTCAAATGAACTCTTTTTTTAAATTTTTTTCAGAGTATCAGAACCGACTTGTGAATTTCTAATTTTTGTTGAAATTCTAAACTATAAATTTTACAAAACCTACTTTTTTTGAAAAAAATTCAAAATTCATAAAAAATCCTACGAATCAAAAAAACTCGGTGAAAAATTTTCTACAAAAAAGGGTGATCAAAAAAGTTATCTGAGAAATCCCGATTATCGTCACCCTTAACCCACAGTACGTCAGAAGTTATGAACAGTGACGTACAGCGGTGGCCAAATCTGGCCACCTGACTTTAAAAAATCATATTTTTATCCAAGTTAACGTTAGCAAAATATAAACTATCATTCAATAGCTTCAACAATTATTTGATAGAAAAAAATAAATTATATTTTTCGGTTTTTTACGATAATTTTTCTTTGAGACAATATCGTAAATAGAAAATATTTGACTAAAACGGTCAATTGAAGAAAAACGGTAAGAAAATCAGTTTGTCATATAAATATAAAAATACCGCCCGATAATTTGCCACCGTAACAGAACTTCCGCGATATTTTTTGACTTCTAATAACAACGTCATAAGCACTTTTATCAAGTTTGTTCGACAAAAAAATAACAAAGAAATTTAGTGAAGCGCCGCATTATTTGTGTCCGATTTTACCAGTTGTCCAAAAGTAAACAGTATCAATTGTTAATATATTGGTTTAGGGACACATGAGTTGTTGTTTTGCACAAGAATAACTTACTATCATATATATTTTTGCAAGAAATTACCATTTTCGAGAGAAAATCGATACAAATTTGATGTGTGTAAATCAAAAAGAAAGAAAAAATTTTGAGGTATGAATATTTTATTTTCATTTTTTGACACATAAAAGAAATCCTAAAATCACGGTGGCAAAGTTCATAAAATCCATTTATTTTTCAAATTCAAATCTCATTTGAATTTTTCAGGGCCCCGATTCCGGGTCGACAACATCGCTTTATCTCAAGAACTACAAAAGATAGAGTAAAAGATGATGAGCCAAAAGATAGAAAATTTCAAAAACACCGATCATTTTGAATAAAAATGTTTTCGGAAGAAGTTAACTTATTTAAAATAGAGATCGCAAGTCACTTGGCCAGATATGGCCAGCGCTGAGTATGTGGGTTAAGTTAACCTTAAGTTTCAACCTCCGAATAACTTTTTCTTGAAAAAATCTCTAAACCAAAAAAGAACTTATACAAATTGTCAGTGAAAAAACTTGGCAGAAAATTCTCAACAAAATAGGTTTATCAAAAGACGAATACGTAAAACTGAGATATCGACGCCCACTCCCTTAAACTGTTTTTTTTTTAAATATCAAAACCAAAAAAATCAAACGTCTTGAAATAACCAGAAAAAAATTACAACCAGATGGGTCAAAAACATCGATACCCATTTTAGACTTCCAAAATTTTTTATTTCAAATCGTCTAGAAACTTTGCACAAGTTCCCAAAGTCAATAATCAGATTACGATTGATAATACTTATCACTGATTTCTGTCACATTGATTTTATATCGTTCAGCCGTAAAATGAGTTTTTTACTGACCGACATCATCATCCACACAGTGAATATGAATTAAGCTGGTCGAAGAATGGTTATTTTTGACAATAATTCCTATTTTTAACTTGTACAAGTTTATAAGGATGTTTTTTGAATAATCATTTACATTCACGTAAACCCGAAAATGCAGAATCGAAAGAAAACTTTTTCATATTTTTTGATAGATTTCATGAATTATTATGGTTTTTTAAAGATCAAAAAAAATAATAAGTTGAGATTTTTTTCAATTTTTACATTGAAGAATTCTAGCTAAAAAAATCCTTATATCGATTAAAAATTTGCAATGTACCTTCTTACAGAATAATTATATTAGACTGTTGGCTCTATTTGATCTGTGTCTTTCATTGAAGTTCCAGGGTTTAAATTTAATTTAACAACAAAAATAAGCTGTTTATACCTACAATCTAGCTTTTTGAGCAAAATTATCAGAATTTATTTAATAAGGATAATTCTAATTGGTATAAATTAGATTGCGACGACTGTAGCTTTTATGTCGCGACATGTCGTATGATGCCGAAAAAATTCAGGTGCACATTTTTTAATATAGTTGTATTCAATTTGATAAATTTTACCTATTGGGTTTCTGTATCTATTTCTTTGACCGCCTCCGCAAGTTTCTGAACATTTGTCCCATTCTGTCCACTGTGTCCACTCACAGGTAGGTTGAGCTTGTCCAGGAGGCGTCATCATCGCGAAATCAATTGTTGGTTCAACCGTGGGCAGACCGGGCATGGTTGGGTTGTTTGATGGATTATTGGTGGTTGTCAATTCGTTCTCGTCTGACTCAGATTCAGTTGTTACTGGAGCGATTGTCGTTTTAGCCATTTCAAGTTGTTCTTCGTCATACACTTCTTGAGCAGCCTTTTTTGGGTTTATTTTTTGTTTTAAAATTTGTAAAAAATGATTTTAAACAATCTTTCCAAAATACTTTTATTTGATATTTTCAAATTTTAACAATATTTTATTCTGGAATTATACAAGGCCAGAAAATTTCTTTTTGTATGTTATATTCACAATATTTCATGGATTCCTTTTAGTTCAAGATAAAATTTTTGTCATAATTTTAATATTTTTTCATAAAAATTCTTTGATAGGATACAGTATGTAATTTTTTTGTTCGAGAAAAACAAGGGAAGGCTGTCAACATTTAAGCTATTTACAATGTACATACTGATAAAAAAATGTTACATACTGATAAAAAATTTTACAGTAAGAAATGAAAAAGTGTGCATATTTTTATTATTAAATACTGTTAGATTTTCACAAAAACAAATTTTTATCATTAACTACGGCATTGAGAGATTTTAAAAATTCTTATAAATTTCATAATTATTTTTAAACTTTTGGAATCTTTTTTAAAAATTATTTCAATTTTTATTGGTATCTTTATGAATGGTTTCCGATTCAAAGGTATTCGAGAATTATAAATAATTCGTACGAAAACAAATTATTTTGGACAGTAAAAAATCTTAAACTTTTATTTTCTTAATAAATATATCTAAATTTTAACAAGAAAAATTTGAATTTTTTCGAAATAAATTTCAATTATCATGAGAAAACTTTTTGATCAAATATCACTTGAGAGTCTCACAAAATATTATAGATTCTTAAAACTTTTATAATTTTTTCATTTCGAAAAGATTTTAGAAACTTATATGAAATTTTAATTATTTTCATTAATATCTTTCATCTGATATATCAAATTCGTTATTTTATTTTTTATAAATTTCTTTCTGATTATTTAAAATGTAACCGTTCCTTTAACCCGTGACAACCGGCATATTCTTTACCGTTGCAGTAATCCCATCCAGTACAACAGCATCTGCAAACGGAATTCTCGGGGTGAGTAAAAGGTTGACATTGCGTTTCAACCCACGCGGCCCGAGGATTTTGAACGTGATTATTGACACAGGCATGTTTTTGCTTACATCTTTGAGAAATCGATTTATACTTTCCGCCGATTCCNGTATCCGTCCCCTATGGTCCATATGTCAATTAAAGAATTAAAATTTTGAGATATCTTCACTTTCTAGGGATATCGACGATATCATATCGTCCACAATGCCTTGATAAAATTTAATTTTAGAATATTGTGAATCATTGGCCCATTTTTCGACGTTTTTCTTTATACTCCGACATGAAGCACATTCTTGAATGGTGAACAAGAACATTGAATACCTAGATAATTAGAAATTTTTGAAGTAAAAACATCATGATTATTTTTTGACTTATTTAATTTTTGTTATTATCTTCAATTTTTCGCACTTAAAGGTGAGGGTCCCTTATGACGCTAAAATTATCTCTATAAAATGTTCAATATTTCTTTCAAATCTCACAGTTGTGAACCAGCTGCTCTAATTACAGTTTGGGTATTGCTTATTTTCCAAATTGAAGCAATTTCGACTGTAATAAATTAACAATAGAAAACATCGTTTAAACTCTCAACCGCCCGTCAGGCGCTGCAGCGCCTGATCGACTTTAAACGTTATTTTCGACCCTTATACATAATAGTCATTGTCGACCAAGTGAACGCAAAAACTAATTGCCGAAATTTTTTTGTAAGTTGTTTTGGGGAATAACAGTAGTTAATCATTACGGTATAGTTGAAAAACGATCACGTGTCTGTTTAAATGACAATTTTGATATTTCCTATTCACACTTATGTTATATCGCAGCTCTCATTAGGAAACGTAATGTGGATTTAAGTAGTAGGGCCGGAATATTAACAAAAGTGTGAATATGGGATATGCTTGAAAAGTCGTGGAAATATAAAGATGAAACTTATTTAGACAATCTCAGTGTCTAAAATTACCTCCTGATAACTAAAAAATTGATATTTTTTCAGAAAACGTTCTGATTAAGCTTGCTTTTAATTGATCTAAATTTAAATTCATCAAAATGAATATTTTTATTCGTACCAAATGTTTTACTCTGATTTGAAATATTTTCTTAATTTTCAAAATCTATCTTGGCAAAATAGCTCGAAGTTTTACCAAGTATACCTCAGAACATTTGTAAGAGATTCAGACGAGCTTTTTTTGCAATTTCTAGCTAAAACTCGAAGCGTTTAAGCGTGAAGATGATTCAAATTATCTGAAATAAAATCTCAGTCGTTGAGATCGGTCATCACTCACAATAAATTTTTTTCTGGCTTCAAAAAAATGCAATAAAAAACTCACAATTTTCCAAAATATTCCGTTGCAAAATTGCATTGCAGTGACTAATTTATTCATAAAATTAAACAATGAAAGATAAAACTTAATCAAGTTTCTGCTGTTTGTGGATCTGGAGATAAAGTTTTTTTTTCTGCAAAATCAAATTAAAGAATAATCGGTTTGACTTAAGGGTGTACTGGTCGCTCAAATTACATTTGCTTGATTAAAATCAGCCAAACAAGGCTTTTATAATGACAGTCAGATTATTCATCTTGTAGAACTATTAGTTATAGTCTATTATTAACCCCATGAATCCAAATTCATGTATTAGGCAGAGACACCCAGAGCACTTAAGAGGTCAGAGTTTAAGACCTTATTTCAAAAAAAAATCATTTTAGAAAAAGCTGTTAATTGTCTTATTCTTGGAATAAAGCTCAAATTATAAAGATAATTAATCCGATTCAAAATTTTGATTTTATCATTAAATGCAAAAAAGCCCCCCAGAAGTTAATTCGGTGATTTTTCATCGAATTACCTTCTAGGGGGCCATGTATACTAAGAGATTGTTTCATCTAATTTATAATTTATTTGAGAAATATAAAATTTGGTACAGGTTTTAAAGTTTCAAATTTTGATTTAACGCAAAAAAGCCCCCCAGATGATATTTTGATGAATTTTTTCATCAAAATATCATCTGGGGGGCGAAAGTTTGTTTTTAATTTATTCGAGCAGTAAATAGAAGACAGCAAAGAAGATTCTTACAAAATTAGATATTTTGATGATTATTTCGGCAAAAAGTAATTTCTTGCTCGAGGGATCGAATCATCGGAGCTAGAACCTGTTGACCATCAAAAACTCCTTCTCTGTATCTAGCATCCAAGTTTTGTGCCATAATTTCTTGGTCAACAAAGGTAGGATGACATTTTCTTACATGGTCAAATGCCGATTCGGCAGAAGAAAAACCACGACAATGCGTCACACAGATAATTCTGTTTTCGAACATTTGTTTGATTTCTTCGATAATCAAATTAAGCGAATGTTTCGATGTTTCTGAAATTAAGATATTCGGATCTTCTACATATTCGATAAAACCAAGATCATTCGTAGAATAAATAAATTTGAGAAAATTTTTTTTATGAAAATTAGACATTGAAGTCAAGTTTTCAATAACAGCGGAAATATGTTTTCTATAAACTAATTTATATTTTTGTTGAACTTCTAAAAGAAAAATGGGATTTTTTTTATATCTTGGGTCATCTACAAAAGTTGTATGCGAAACAAACAATTCTGGAAATTCATCAGGATTTTCAAAATTATTATCAATTGCATTTCGAAAATTTACTTGATCTTCAAAATTACCCCCATTTCTTTCAAAATCTAATAAGGTACTCAAAAATTTATAATTTTCGACTAATTTAGGATCGCGGCAAATCGGCCGCCATTTAATTTCCCCCAATAAGCTATGAGCGTAGGCAGTCGCCACAATTTTTGCTCTTTTATGACGCTTCAACGTCACACATGGATACCGCCTTGCGACATCGGAAATTGATTGAAGAATTGGTTGTGTATGCACAAAATTTGTAGAAATTCCAGTTACCGGAAGTTGATCAGCTGGTTGAAAATCATCAATTAGTTGTACTGGAATATCTACTGGCGGTCTTTGTCTTTGCTCAAAATAAGCTCCATATCTTCGGCGGTTTAATTGTGACGGATTACGCCGTCTCAAATTTTCAGCATTAAAATTATTGACTGCACGAAAAAACTCGAGGTTATTTGGAAATTGGCGACTTAAATTCGGGTGAATTTGTCGTAGTGTTCTTCTAGTTCTTGGCATTTTTTTTAATTTTGTTAAATCATATATTGCATTTATACATATAAAAATAGCGCCATCATTTTCACATTTTTGACTTTTCTGATAGCTTAACACCTAGTGGCGAATTGATTTGTAATGTCACCTGTGATTAAATTATTTGGCAGATGAAAGCTATTCGCAAAATTTACGGTAAACAAGGAGCCCCATATCGCCAAAATCGCTGGGTAAATTTCTCTGTCGATATTGCCGAATTTGCCAATATCGTCGAATTTTTTCACTTTCAAAATTCAATTTCCAAATTTAGTTTATTAAACTTTTATTTGATTGCTTTTAGTAGAGTATTTGATTCTATGCATTTTCGTGATTAACTTTATACGAATATATTGTTCAACTCACTGTTGAATTCAAAAATTGTTCGACATATATTTATATATTTTTAAATTATCTTTTCAAACTAATTAAAAATCAGTGTTCATTATTGTGCTAAACGAACAGTAGTTTCCAAGATATATGATATGTCTTATGATTAATCCTTGATCGAACATCATGGTTTGACTCGAGTGATACAAACTTATTATTTCGAACAATCGCTCATTTTCATTTTGTGTGTGGTGTGTTAAGTTTTTTCAATAACTTTAGTTGACTCTAATTAAAATTTTACCTAAGTAAATAATCGTTTTTGCACTGTTGAATTTAGAAAATTAATACGCGTAATTATAAATCAAACTAAAACCAAATCACTTTGTTTTTAAAATTTTTGTCTTATAAATACAGTCTCAAAAATGTCCAAATTATGCTCTGATATTTTTTGGAATTTTTAAAAGAGTTAACTTAAAGGGCAATGAACATAAAATCAAAAATTTCTTTATTTGTTTTTGCCGAATTTTTTTACGATTACTCAATTGAAAAATACTGGCTGATTTGAATTTTTTCAAATATATCTTCATTTTCCTTATAAACTTGATCGGTAACAACTTAATCTAGAGATATAAGTTTTTGAACTTCTGAAAATTAACAAATCTTTAATGAATTGTTAAAAAAGTTATCTAACTTGATTTTCAGAGCAAAACCTTTCTTTCACAAATTTTTTTGGTTTGACGCATGACAAAATTGAATTTTTTCAAAGTTTCAATAAAAATTCGTTTCAAGTAGAAATCATATTATTTTTTGAGGGAGAAACATAAGAGTTGATAAGTTCAAGGAAAGACATTGATTACAAAGTTATTTCAAATCAAATTTGATAATCTAGAAAAAAGTTTTTCATCAGGTGAAAACTCATTGAAAATCAGAGTTTCAATATCGTGAGATTAAGGTAAGTTGGGTCTTTCTTGGTCTCAGCCCGCTTTAGTCCACTCGCAGGCAGGAGTCCGCAGGGCGCTCGGAGCCAAGCGACCGAGTGACGAAATAGATTCGTTCACGTCATCTTAGCCTCAAGGCCACCTGTCAACGCTTCCTCACCCTATTCACAAAAAAATCCGAGCAAAGATTAAGCAAAACGGGGTTAAGGGATATCGGTAATATGATATCACCCTGAGTATGTTTACTTGGTAAAGTACTAAGATAGGATCGTCAGAAAAAAAAATCCTGACATTTTCAAAATTTTGCTTTTATTTAAAAAATGCCTAAGAGAGTAGCAGCGATGTGGCAGACTAGCGTCAATTTAACTTACGAAAATAATTAGTTAGTTTATTTTTTTGAGGTTGTTATCGTGAGCTGAACCAGAATATATGTGTATCAGCTCGTTAAAATCATTTTTTATCTATTTTAGGAAAGATTTGAGTTCGAACTTTCATTTTTGAATTCGTAAAATTTTCAAAAAAATTCAAATTACTATTAAAATTTCACGCATTTTTTACCCAAAATGTTTCTCTTGTTTTTCCTAAAATCTGTGAATAAAAACGGAAAAAAAACCACTTTAACATTTTTCATGCATGTTTACATATTTTCTGAATGCTGTTTAAAAAATCATAACATGTTCATTTGTCATTTTTTGTCGACTTTTTTTAGAAATATTATGAAAAATTTTAGCAAATCAAGTCCAAAATTTTTTATAAATGCTTTTTTAAATTCTCCTTGAAAAATCATTGAAAATTTACAACACTTGCTTGTGACACCGGTTTGTGCCATTTGGCACTCAATTTATAAAATTTTTTTTAAATCTATATAAAATTGCGGGTGTAAAAGGCTACTTTACTTTTAAAAATCAGGACATTTTAATATTTAAACTCAATTGAAGGTCAATTTTTTTTCTTAAAAAGCTGTTTTTCTCTATTTTTCATTGAAAAAAAATTTTCATATTTCTCCCACTAATTAGTGCATTACACCCGAAAATGTCTGAAGTTTATAAATATCGCCTTTAAAAAATCCCACATCGGGTCAAGTTAGAAATGGACATAAGTTTGTTGGACATAAGTTTGTTGAGAAATTAAAAATATGAACGTTTGCAAGAATGAACACTTTTATTGAAGATAAAATTAAAAAATTTCACATTTGTTTTCTTTCAAGAATTACTACGAAAAAATGTACCAATCTTCCACATCGCTGCTACTCCCTTAAGTTCTAGTCTACTCATTATTTTTCACACAAAAGCTTATTTTTTCAAAAAATATAATGAAATCTTTTGTTTCAAAATAATTTATTAATTATGTTTCAAATGTCAATTTGAAATTATGTTAATTAATATTTTCAAATTAATTTCTGCCATTGAAAAAAAATAACGTACTGTGATGAAAAAACGTTTCAAAAATTATCAGCAACTACTTTAAAAGAAAAAAAAGAAAATTGACTATGTTTGAGCTTGAAATTTAACAACAGAAAATTTGAACATGATCTAAAAAACGTTCACCTTTGACACTCATAAATCAATCTTATTTTTTAGATTTGGAAGTCCCGTAACTTTCTGGTTATGAAACACTTGTGAAAGATTAAGTAACTGAAGTCGGCACTTGGCTTGATTTGATTGATCTAGATCACAGGCGACTTGGTTGCATTTCTCATGATCCGTTGATGAATATAAAGTTATTCTTTGTTTTTTTCCGAATTCGTAGAATTTTAAAAATATTATTTTCAAAATTATCTCAAAAAGCTTGAAAATGACTTTACTTTTCTACAGGTGTTATAAATAAACGAGATGACCCCACGAGCTACGGGATATCCCGAGATTATTTGAACAGACAAAAATTGGCAGGTGGATTGAAATTGACGTTTAACCGCATCTTTAAGCGCTGGCCATTACGATATTTCTAATTTCGCTCTTTTTAATAATTTTCAATTATCGGGATTTTTTTTCAAAAGGGATTCGACGCTATGAATCGCTCATTATGATCATTTAAAGCTAGAATATTAAAAAAATATAACTGTTAAGTTTTTTTAATATTAATTAAAATGTATACTCAGACAAGTTAACTTTTAATTCTGAAAAAAGATTTTTATTTTGAATTATTTCTCATCAACTTATTTAAATCTACTTTTTTTGACCAAAACGAGAAATGTAGAAATCAAAACTGTACTTAGAATGCGATAAAAGAGAATTGCGGAAGTTGTTACAAATATTTATACGGTTGATTATCGTATTTGATAAAATGCTACTGTCTTCGTTTTCATGCAATTTTTGTCTAATCGATCGATGGCGATAAATGAGGCAAAAACTGCACAACTTTTTTCCAATTTTTGACCTTCGAATAACGTCGAAATTTCAATGAAAATCAATAAAAATAAATAATTAAATAATTTCAAAATTATTATATCTCAAAAGATGATCTTTATTTAAGCCCGAAAATGAAGAAAAATTCCATTTTTTTATCAGTGCTTTCAAAAAATATTTTTAAGGTTGTGATTAAAAAATGAAATTTTTCTTCATTTTAAAGCTTAAATAAAAATGATCTTTTGAGATATAATAATTTTGAAATTATTTGATTATTTATTTTTATTAATTTTCATCAAAATTTCGACGTTATTCGAAGGTCAAAAATGGGGCAAAGTTGTGCATTTGTTGCCTTATTTATCGCCATCGATCGATTAGGCGAAAAATGCACCACTTTTTAAGCATATTTGACCTTCGAATAACTCAGAAATTTTGATGAAAATTAATAAAAATAAATAATTAAATAATTTCATAATTATTATATCTCAAAAGATCATTTTTATTTAAGCCTTAAAATGAAGAAAAATTTCATTTTTTAATCACAACCTTAAAAATATTCTTTGAAAGCACTGATAAAAAAATGGAATTTTTCTTCATTTTCGGGCTTAAGTAAAAATGATCTTTTGAGATATAATAATTTTGAAATTACTTAATTATTTATTTTTATTAATTTTCATCAAAATTTCTAAGTTATTCGAAGGTCAAAAATGGGGCAAAGTTCTGCATTTTTTGCCTTATTTATCGCCATCGATCGATTAGAATAAATAATTAATCAGTTATTTCAGAAGTATTATACAAAAAAAGATCATTTTTATTGAAGCTTCAACATGAAGAAAAAATTCCATTTTTTAATCAAGACCGAAGAAATATTTTCTGAAAGTACTGATAAAAAAATGGAATTTTTTTCTCATTTTAAAGCTTCAATAAAAATGATCTTTTTAAGATATAATAATTGAAGTTATTTGATTATTTATTTTTATTAATTTTCATCAAAAATTTCAAGTTATTCGAAGGTCAAAATGCTGAAAAAGTAGTGCATTTCGCCTAATCGATCGATGGCGAAAATAAGGCAAAAAATGCACAACTTTTCCCCATTTTTGACCTTCGAATTACGTCGAAATTTTGATGAAAATTAATAAAAATAAATAATCAAATAATTCAAAATTATTATATCTCAAAAGATCATTTTTATTTAAGCTTAAAATGAAGAAAAATTTCATTTTTTAATCAGTGCTTTCAAGAAATATTTTTAAGGTCGTGATAAAAAATGAATATTTTTCTTCATTTTAAGGCTAAAATAAAAATGATCTTTTAGATATAATAATTTTGATTATTTGATTATTTATTTTTATTAATTTTCATCAAAATTTCTAAGTTATTCGAAGGTCATATGCTGAAAAGTAGTGCATTTCGCCTAATCGATCGATGGCGTAATAAGGCAAAAAGCACAACTTTTTCCCCATTTTTGACCTTCGAATAACGTCGAAATTTTGATGAAAAATAATAAATAAATAATCAAATAATTCAAATTATTATATCTCAAAAGATCATTTTATTTAAGCCTTAAAATGAAGAAAAATTTCATTTTTTAATCAGTGCTTTCAAAAATATTTTTAAGGTCGTGATAAAAAATGAATTTTCTTCATTTTAAGGCTTAAATAAAATTGATCTTTGAAATATAATAATTTTGAAGTTATTTGATATTTATTTTTATTAATTTTCATCAAAATTCAAGTTATTCGAAGGTCAAATGCTAAAAAGTAGTGCATTTTTGCCTAATCGATCGATGGCGATAAAAAGGCAAAAAGCACTACTTTTCAGCTTTTGACCTTCGAATAACGTTCGAAATTTTGATGAAAATTAATAAAAATAAATAATCAAATAATTCAAAATATTAAATCTCAAAAGATCATTTTATTTAAGCCTTAAAATGAAGAAAAATTTCATTTTAATCAGTGCTTCAAAATATTTTTTAAGGTCGTGATAAAAAATAAAATTTTCTTCATTTTAAGGCTTAAAATAAATGATCTTTTGAGATATAATAATTTTGAATTATTGATTATTTATTTTATTAATTTTCATCAAAATTTCAAGTTATTCGAAGGTCAAATATGCTGAAAAAGTAGTGCATTTCGCCTAATCGATCGATGGCGATAAATAAGGCAAAAAAGCACAACTTTTCCCATTTTTGACCTTCGAATAACGCGAAATTTTGATGAAAATTAATAAAAATAAATAATCAAATAACTTCAAATATTATATCTCAAAGATCTTTTTATTAAGCCAAAATGAAGAAAAATTTCATTTTTATCAGTGCTTTCAAAAATATTTTTAAGGTCGTGATAAAAAAAAATTGTTCTTCATTTTAAGCTTAAATAAAATGATCTTTGAGATATAATAATTTTGAAGTTATTTGATTATTTATTTTTATTAATTTTCATCAAATTTCTAAGTTATTCGAAGGTCAAATATGCTGAAAAAGTAGTGCATTTTTACGCCTAATCGATCGATGGCGATAAATAAGGCAAAAAAAAGCACAACTTTTCCCCATTTTTGACCTTCGAATAACGTCGAAATTTTGATGAAAATTAATAAAAATAAATAATCAATAATTCAAAATTATTATATCTCAAAGATCATTTTTATTAAAGCCTTAAAATGAAGAAAATCATTTTTTATCAGTGCTTTCAAAAATATTTTTAAGGTCGTGAATAAAAATAAAATTGTTCTTCATTTTAAGGCTTAAATAAAATTGATCTTTTGAGATATAATAATTTTGAAGTATTTAGATTATTTATTTTTATAATTTTCATCAAAATCCAAGTTATTCGAAGGTCAAATATGCTAAAAAAGTAGTGCAATTTTTGCCTAATCGATCGATGGCGATAAAAAAGGCGAAAACGCACTACTTTTTCAGCATTTTTGACCTTCGAATAACTTGAAATTTTGATGAAAATTAATAAAAATTAATAATCAAATAACTTCAAATATTATTATATCTCAAAAGATCATTTTATTTAAGCGTAAAATGAAAGAAAATTCATTTTTTATCAGACCTTAAAAATATTTTTGAAGCCGATTAAAAAATGAATTTTCTTCATTTAGGCTTAAATAAAATGATCTTTTAGATATAATAATTTTGAAGTTATTTGATTATTTATTTTTATTAATTTTCATCAAAATTTCCAAGTTATTCGAAGGTCAAATATGCTAAAAAAAGTAGTGCAATTTTTGCCTAATCGATCGATGGCGATAAAATAGGCGAAAAACGCACTACTTTTTCCAGCATTTTTGACCTTCGAATAACTTGAAATTTTGATGAAATTAATAAAATATAATAATCAAATACTTCAAATTATTATATCTCAAAAGATCATTTTTATTTAAGCCGTAAAATGAAGAAAACTTTATTTTTATCACGACCTTAAAAATATTTCTTGAAAGCACTGATAAANTGAGATATAATAATTTTGAAATTATTTGATTATTTATTTTTATTAATTTTCATCAAAATTTGGACGTTATTCGAAGGTCAAAAATGCTGAAAAAGTAGTGCAATTTTTGCCTAATCGATCGCTGGCGATAAATAAGGCAAAAAATGCACACCTTTTTCCCCATGTTTTTCCTTCGAATAACGTCGAAATTTTGATGAAAATTAATAAAAA
>SCLH01000055.1:136522-146763 GCA_004367855.1 Oikopleura vanhoeffeni | reverse complement strand
GTTTTTGGCCTTAGAATGCGACCAGTACTCTCTTAAAAAAGTGTCAGTTTGTTCTATATCCTTACAGATATGGGAGGTGATATCTATTTTGCACTGTATTAAAAATTTTTGTCCTCATATCGCCGAAAGTGCCAATATCGCTATTTGTTTTAAAAAAAAACATTCAGCGATATTGGGCCTCCTCCAGACAGGAGACCCTGTATAAAACCACCTAAGTCTTAAATAGGTATAAATTTCGACTTTTGAAAACGAATGAATATCACTGCTTAGGGCAATAGGATTTTTATGATATGTCTATGAGCGAACTAAAAAAGTGATTTTAATATAAATAGAATTTTTTTGGGGTCAATTTAAGCAAAATATGTCTATTATCAACAACGCAATATAACGCGTAACGATACAGCTGACAGTTCTTAAAATTAAATTCTACACATAGAACTGGCTAAAACTCATTTTTTTTGGGTTAACCCTCAGACTGATAAAAGAGGGACAGACTGATTTTCATGGTGTGAGGGTAAAATAAAAGTCGCCCCGCTCCTATGTTAGAATAATTTACCAACTAACAATAGGCGTGTGTGTGGTAGTATTGATCTAGTCACTAGACAATGTGAAAATAGTGTAAGCGAATCAGAGGCGCGGATACTGTACGTAGGTGAAAATACACTCAATCATAATAAGATTGAGTGATTAAAATTGCGTCTCGCGATATGCCGGGAGAGATAGACTAGAAAAAGACTTAAAGACTTTTCTCAAAAGGCCTACCACCTTTTCAAGCCGCCTGACACCTATGATTTGGCGATTTTTGTCAGGACGTTTGAGAAACTGTTAGGACGTTTGTCAATATACTTTTTTTTTGGTAATTTTATCTTGAAAATTACTTCACTTTAGCTTTTTATTCAACTTTATGAAAATAAGGAAATTGAACTGTGATTTTTAAAATAATGGTCTTTCAAGATGTTAACAAAAATAAGAAAAATAAATTCTTCAGCAACATTCAAACATTAAATTTTGACAATAAATTGATAAAGTTTGGTGAGAAATTCCAGTAAAATTTTTTCTATAACCTTACAGATATGGAAGGTGATATCTAAATACTATGAGAGAATTTCCACCCTACGGTTTTTCATAGTTTTTTCTTTTGCACTATATTTAAAATGTTGTCCCCATATCGCCGAAAGTGCCAATATCGCCATTTTTTAAGAAAAAACATTCAGCGATATTGGGCCTCCTCCAGACAGGAGACCCTGTATAAAACCACCTAAGTCATAAATAGGTTTAAATTTCGACTTTTGGAAACGACTCATCCGGTTGAGTTCTTTGACAGCCTGAAAACTTAGTATAAATGTAGGAGGCCTACGGGGACTTTTTGAACAAAGAATTATTGATTATAACCAGGGTTGTAAAAGGGACCATCCCCATTTTTTGCCTATCTTTCACTTAAACCAACGTTAAAAGGGGATGGAAAACCCACGCAAAAGTCATCCTTTGTTTTAAACCCTGTTTATATCATAATCATCTATTGTGAACACTAAATATAGCTGTTTCTTGATTAAAAAAGTTAATTTTATTCAAAAAGTATAGTGTTATTTTCATGAAAAAATCTAAAAGTGTCGGAATCAACGTTTCGAATATAATTTTATTCATCTTCAGGTTTAATGAAAAGCAGAACAAAAGGTTGACACAAAAACTAATTGGTATAGTCAAACGGGCATCCAGATAATACCAAATTAAAGCCGTTTACGGTTAATGTCCACCGTCATACTAAAAAAAAGTCATTTTTGGATGTTTGACTTGTTGTTGTTTAACTTATTTCAAAAACTTAGTGTCATTGTTTTTGTGTCAACTTTTCCTCATTTTGTTCTGCTTTCATTAATACCGAAGATGAATTAAAATATATTCGAAACGTTTTAAAAATTCCAAATTGTTTTAAATGCAAAAACTAGTATATTGTGTCTCAAAAAACCAATACAATATCTAACTTAAAGTCTAGATCTACAGTATCTAAATGTTCTCCTGCGACAGCTCAGTGCTGACACCTACCCCTCGATTTGGAGATACTTAGTTCAAATCATTGTTATACCGTAAGTAGGGGGTCAAGGTGTCAGCACTGAGCTGGAGCAGGAGAAAAATTTTACATACTGTTAGACATTTTTATTTTAGGAGGTTAATTTACAACAAAAACTTCAAATTCTAGAAATTTAATGTTTAATTCGAAAAAAACTGTTTTGTCAAAACCCAAGTTAATTAACCACGTGATACTACCTCATGATATGCTCCAAAAAATATATCTATATCTCGATAACGCTCAGTAGATCTGTTTTCTAGGTAGGCGCTGTTTTTGGAAAATTCAGATCTTCGCGATAATATGTAAATTTTCAAATTACTGAAATTTTTCGAAAAATTACGGCCTCTCTGATTATGGCCGCGGATAGTAAACCCACGCAAAAACCTATGTAAGCCTTCCGCAAAAACCTAGCCGCATCTGAAAATAAAAACTTATTTGTTCTGACGTCCGGCGATAGGTGAGGCAAAAAATTCGCATTTTGCAACAAATTGACTTGAAAATACCCAAATTCTTACTCTGACCAACCCTTTAACTCAATAAATAAATTCTGTATATTTGTTTAAATGGTCAATCAAAGCATATTTTACCAGACGTCCGGCGGATAGGTGAGGTTTTTGGCGCGCCGGACCCTGCTGTAGAAATACTACCACAATATGTATGTTGTCGACATTGCGGGAACCCCCAGATTGCGTGGGCGGAGACTCCATCTCAACAATGGGTAAAGTCCGGACTCGCAATTGGCTGAAATTTCCCCCCGTGGGGCTGTTACATTCTTTTGGTAGTTACGTTATTACTGAATACGAGTCAACAACCATCTAACTTGAAGCTTAACCCCTGAACTGGAAACACTTTCCCATATTGAACTGTTTTTAGGCGTCGGTCTATTGTCTTAACTGGAACACGTAAAAAAATGTGCTTTTTGAAACGATCTATATTATGAACAGCATATACTTTTAAAAGGCTTCAAAAAGCCGAAATCCAGATTTTTTACGTAAAAGAAAAAACAAAGCAAACTTCATAACAAGTTGTTCAAAGAAAAATGAGACAAAACTCGCCTCTGTATTTTGACTTGTGTAATATAAACTATGTTATCACAAATTTCTTCATTACCCAACGATTCGACCACAAAAATAAAGCAAATTTTAAATGCATGCAATGTAGCTTTCTAGGCAAAATATAGGGGTTTATCTCTAAACTGCGAACACTTCCTCTAACTGAACGCTTTTTTAGGTGCGGTAAGTGTTCCCAGTTAGAGTTGTTTGACTGTATCCACATGCGTATTGTACAGCAAATTGTTACAGTGGCGACCTGTTACAAGCTATTACTCATCGGCTCCTACAGCGGGGGTGCGCGATATAGTAGAAAGTCGTCGCCCAAAACCCGACTATCGCGTAGATCCGTTCACCCCACAAGAAGTTCAGAACAATCCACCATTATTCTATTATGTCGAGAATTAATGGGGCCATGCTAACTATACGCGTACGTTCGTAACTATACGCGTACTCTGGAAAATTGTGCTCTGATTGGTCATTTGTACAATATCTAGAGTTAAATCTTGGCCGTGTATTTTGTATGTGTATTTTTGCACTCTTGGAGTGTGTATTGCAGCGCAATCCAAACAATATGAAATCACCAGTATTATGTGCATACTTTGTGTTGTTGAGATTTTGTGTTTTAAAAAAATAGACTCGCGACGCGTTTCGAGTCACGCGTACGTGGGCGCCTTCATTTGTTTCTCCTCGAAATTAGAAAATTTATCTGTCATTTTGGATTACTTTTTAAACGCTTTTGAGTCCGCGGTAATAAAATTACAAGAATATTTTTTCCAATTTTATAAGAGTAAATCAAAATCTAAACTTTTTAAAAATGAAATACAATAATTAGATAATGTACAAAAGATATCCTGTGAGAACGATTTGACCTTCATCATTTAGGTATCGGGGAAAATTTCAAATATCAACAATTCTTGCTGGGGCTGGGCGCCTAGGCCACGTTTTTGCTGAGTCTGGGCTGGGCCGGGTCGAGGCTTTTTTGGCCCAGGCGCTGGGCCACATCTGGGCAGAGGAATCAGATATGATTAGAGGTGTGCCAACGTATGAAAGGTGTTTTTGGAAGGTCTTTTACAGAGAAACGGTGAGAGCTACAAACTGTTATCTTGTATGGCTGGAATGACCGAAACCTCGGCTGCAATCTTATTGATTTGAAAGCTTCACTAAATTGCCATTTCACCAAGTAAACCGACATTTAAAAACCGGTAATTTCCAAAATCTTAAAAATTTTTCAGCGCATTCGGAAAAACCCAAAAAAAAGTTAAAAATTTCTGAGATTCATGTAAAATGCCAGTAGTCACAATTACTGCTGAGGCCAAAATTTTTATTGCTCGATTCTCGAATTTTCTCAAAAACTTGGATTTTGACAAGTGTCGCATAAAAATTTTTCAGCGTCTTGAGTTCTCATTTAATTTTTTTTGCATTCTTTTAAATCTGAACAAACCCTGTAGTAATACTGGTGTAGAAAGCAACAATTTTAAAAAATGAGTCTCATTTTCATTCTAAGAAGCGCGCAACTTTAAACATTTAGGAAAAAAAGGGGTCAAAATTTTGAAATTGGCCATTTTCCATTTTTATCCGTAAGTTTAAAAGATTTTGCGCGCTTCTAGAATGAAAGTGAGAACTCATTTTAAAAATTTGCTTCTGGGTCATCTTTAGGTTTGATATTTTGTTTGTTTAAAAAGTAAAATAAGTTTCGTTTTCTGTCAATTATTGACATCAGCAAAACAATTCTGATAACTGTGAGAAAAAAGAGATTAATTTTGTATGTTCGAAACAAAGAGAACTATCAGAAGGAGTCCCCGCGCAGCCCTAGTCAGTGTTACAATTTAGCGAAAGAAGCGGGTCAGGCTGGAAAAATTATTGTTAAACGATTCCCAGTTATCCAGGCGACCAAAATTTACACCATGGAATGGGTAATAATGAGTTCACTTGTATAGAAGGCAAAAAATGATTTACTAATTTCTTTTCTCGCGCCAATTTTCAATTTTTTTATAATCGAGAAAGAATTCGAGGAAGAGATAAACCGAAGGAAAGAATTTTAATAATCGAGAAAAATCTTGAAAACTTTTTGAAATCTTAAATTTCAGGTGACCTATGTTATTTTTTGCTTCCGAGTAAGGAAAGGTCAGGCTTCCAAAAAAGCCATTACCTTGTGGCTATTTTCCATCCCTTCCCCAAATTTCCCTATCTTCTGCCGATGATAAGGGGGCTAGAAAACGGGAGAAAAGCTATTCTTATGAAGCATGGGAAAAATATCCATGAAAGAAAAAAAATTCAATAGTTTCGATCATTTTTTAACGATCATCTTCGAAAGTTAGAGTCTATCAGTCAGCTTTAGAATCGCAGAATATCTTTTTCCCTGGAAAAGTTTGGTGTTTATTCATAGCCAGGTGGCAAATCGTCACTCATTGGAAATTTTAATTTAACAGAAATTATCAAATTTGGTCGCCAACGCGTTTTTTTATTGGCTGCCTCGCCAGTGTATTGCAGTTTTAGTTAATTTGGCACAGATTTAATTTTTAAAATAAATTCTCAATTTTTGGTCGCCTACCGCGGTTTTTATTGGCTGCTCAGGCCAGTGTATTGCACTTTTTAGTCAACATTGAAAAAGATTTAACTGCAATACAACCCAGCCTTCGGCTGTGGCCTTGTAATTGCATATTAAAAATTGCGTTAAAAATATGGTCAAATAAAGAATTTTTGGTGATTTAAGGGTAATTTTACATATATTCTAGAGACTAGAATTTTAGTGTTTTTATAAATTTGATTTCATCGAAAAAATGAAATAAAGTAAATTAAAAAAAACATGAATTCAAAGAAGATTTCAAAGAAAAAAAAATAACTACCACTGCTGATTGGTTTTAAACAGTATCAGAGTTATACATGTAATTGAGTTAAGGGGTGGTCAGAGTAAAATTTTTGGTGATTTTAAAATTAATTTTTCGTTACAAATCTTCTAAGATGTACACATGATATGAGTTATTGACTTGAAAACAGGTGTTTTAAACTTGTTGAAATACCGACACTTCATTGGTCATCTGAACATGTTTTAAAAAAAAAGTATTTTCATTGTCGCCCAAGACAGGAGAATCTTGGTCTGAAAATCTGCGTGAAAAACGCCTATCTTTTGCCTAGGAACGTTTGAAAAAAAGCCCTATCTTTTCCTATAACTATACGCCGCACGCCAGGAACGAATAAATTTATTTTTCAAAAGCGTAGGCTTACGTAGGTTTTATCTCGGGTTCCAACTATACGCGTAAACTATACCGCAGCACCCCGCTGTATTATTTTGTAAGGAAAGCCAATCAGAGAGACGATTTGAAATAAGGAATTTCAAAAATAAAAAACGGTTTTAATGTGTTTGAGCTATCTTGTAGAGAATTTTTTTTTGGCATTTTAAGACGTAGGATGTTTTTTGTTCTTCCAAAATTTCTCAAAAAAAAATCGATGTTTCGGTCAATTTTTCGTGATTTTACAGTAGTCCCAACCGGTTCTGGAGAACCGTATAAAGTGCTAGAAGGCTGATTTTTGGCCAGTGAAAATTAAAACTTTTTGCTCTCTAGCGACCTTTCAGTACATATTGACCCATAGTTGCTATACGTCCATCAGAAAGTCGACCCTTCTGATTTTTTTGGAGTACTTTCAAGTCTATACGACGAACTTGAGATGACCTTGAACTTGACCGGTCATTAGAGGTCAAATATTGGTCGCCGACCCTCAATAAAAAAAACGGCTAACCGAAAAACGCTTAATTTCACTAGCCAAAAAATCAGCTTCTAGCACTTCATACGGCTTCTCCAGAACCGGTTGGGGGACTAACTGTGAAATCACGAAAAATTGACCGCAAAAATCGATTTTTTTTGAAAATTTTTTGAAAGAACAAAAAAAATCTTAGGTCTTAAAATGACCAGAAAAAAATTCTCTACAAGATAGCTTAAACACATTAAAACGATTTTTTATTTTTGAAAATTCCTTATTTCAAATCGTCAGACGCGTATTCTTTCACGCTGCTAGCGTGGGCCCGAGTGGATTGGACCTATCTGAGATAGGCTATCTCCACATACGTCAATGTACCGCAAAGGTACAGCAAACAAATTTGAATATTTATAATTTCTAGAATAAGTCTCAATTCCTAATTTTATCGCGCGAAAATTAGTTAGTTTTTTTAAGTTTTACAATCAGGTAAAAAACCCGGTTGGCAAATATAATAGTCTACTATAAAGTAAAAAAGGAAACAAAGTATGACGCGGTTAACGGTCCCTATTTGTAACAATGAATACGCTGGCAATGCCCAAAAATGAATAATGGAAGAAAATCACAATTAAATTGTTAAACCGCCTGATTGGATGATAATTACACAAACAGACCAAAATAAGCACATCAGGTAACTTTCAGTCAAATATTAATGGTGGATTCCAAATTCAGAAAATCAAAACACAGACTCTTAGCTGCCATATGTATATTCTATGTGGGTTTTTAATGTGTGAACTATGAAATCTAGTGAGGAGATGGGGCCAATTAATTTTTTCCAAATTCTCGACGTTTTTCGAACTTATTTTTTCTGTTCTCATTCTGAAGATGACGATTAACTCGTAGACTCGATTTTAGCCAAACTAATTGCCGCCACACATTTAATCGCTTACGACGCTTCAATCTATAATGACAAGATCAATTCATAAAATTATCGATTAAACTTTGAAACAAATGACGTTTGTGCGTTTTTTTTGAAAAATTTTACTGTATTACAGTACTTATTTTTGCAAAAAATTTTTTAAATCACAAAATTAAACCCTTCATCGTGATCAGAAAAAAATTCTAAGAGAAAATTTCTTTCCATTACAACTATAGCCCAAAAGTGATCACGTGACCGTCATATTTAAGGAAATAAGGTTGGTAAACTAGTAGCTGTTTTTTTTTTCCAAAAATTGCTTAATCAATTTTTGGAAAGAAGTGAAGTGGTCCCTTAGAAGTTTTTAAGACTTTTTTCCCATTACCCCAAGTCCAAAAGCGATCACGTGACCTTCAAATGAGAAAATAAGGTTTTGTGAAAGTAAACAAATAGTGATCAAATTACGCCGAAAATTTTTTTGGGTCAATAAACACCCAATTTAAGAAGTTTTGACATAATAATATTTTCAAAACACGTTCCACGTGATGTTATTTTCGAGAAATAAGGATTATTTATGACATATTTCAAACCTCTATTTTTGAATTATTTCCTCCCTGATTTTATTCGGACATTAGCGTAATGCGAAAAGTCTTAAAAGCGTCCTGAAGTTCATCCAATGTTTCTTTTTATGTAATTGAGAACTTTCTAGAATTACCCTTTATCGGTACAATGTGTTTTTGATTAATCAATAAATTACCGATGATTTTTTTTTAATTTTCAAGAATTTCTGTTGTATTATTTGTGAAAATGCCTCTCGATTAGAACTAAGAGCATTTCTAGAAATCAACAACTTCCGATAATATTATCACATTGAATCTATGAAGGTTCGCCTACGTGCTGTAAGGCGTCAGTTATGTCTCGCATTTCTGTCCACATTTAATAATATTGAAAATATAATTTTAGAGTCTTTTCACTCGAGAATTTTGCAAGAAACATATAATTATTTTAGACACACTGCTAGAGAATCATTTGAAAGTTTTATAAAAAGGTAATTGAAATATAAATTAAGGTTTATTTCATCTCATTATTGCACTTTTATAGTCGAGTCATAGTGAATTTCGCAACTTTTGTTTTCTTCTCTTCATTATAAATGCCTTTAAGTCGTTTTAATTTTATTTTGTTATTTCAATTGTTATAGCTAAATTGTCTGAATAATTATTTTAAGCTATGAAAAAGAATGTTGATAATTGAAACTTTGGCTAATATGGCCGATTTAAAGTGAGGCAACTAGTTGGCTTAAAATCGAGTCTGGCGTACAGATTCACTGTCTGAGTCTACAGTATAATAAATTCGGGAGTATTGATTATTTTCGTATTTGCTTTCTGCATTTAATGCGAACACGACTTTATTTAAATCTTATTATTTGTGTTTTCATAGTTTTTGAGATACTTTACAAATTGATAATATTCAGAAGCAAACTGCAGTTTATATCGTATCCATAATTCATGATGCCCGAGTAACTTAAACTCTTATTCATATTCTTTTAAAAGGCAAAGGAGAGATTTAAGTTACTCGGGCATCATGATGGATATAGGAAATATCATATGCAAAGCCGTCCTTTTGTCATATGATTTCTTCCGGAAACTACAAAGTTTTGGCAAAAGTTAATGGAAAGTGTTAACACATCATGTTGACAAGTACGAAATATTGATCACCCGCCCTCACAGTAAACATCCCCTAAATATTTGAAAAAATGCGAAATCTGAGCATTTTATGGTTGATTCATTTTTATCTGACCAATTTGAAATCTGGTCCTATTCCGCAATCAAGGGTTTTGATTAGGTGCTAATATCTTGCGTTGTTTGTATCATTCAAATATCTAGGATTTGTTACTCTGAGGCAGGTATCCATTAAAGGTAATATTCTTAAATCGATGTAGAAATACATTCACCCAGTCCCGTTAGGGTTAAATGAATGAACGTCAATACGTTCATATGAAATAACTGGCGAAATAATTTTGAAATTTAAAAACACTTTTAAATCTCTCAACACAAAATTTCTTTCTATTTTTCCAAAATCTATTGTTGAATTTGTGGGCTTCGTACCCTAAACGATTGCTGAATTGAGCATTTCTTAAAATTGGATTTGAAAGATCTGTCCTTAATCTCGCGCGATTTATTTCAGTACAAATCCCATCAACCACTGATTAACGCGATAACACCGTTTTGGGGGTGTCGTGAAAATCCTCTTAAATTGTCCTGAATTTAATATTTTGAGTTATTTGTATTTTTGCCCCAGACGCCCATACAATTGCTTGGGGAATGGACGGAAAAGGGCGTTTTCCGACGTTTTGAGACAAAAACGTAAAAGGCTTTTTCAGTAGGAAATTCACTTTTGGAAAATCAGATAATAGTTGCCTAATTTATGGTTTCCCAAAGAAATCTTTTGGTGGCATTTTATTTTCCAATTTTTACTTTTATGTTCAAAATTGTGGATCGCGCCTTTTCTCGATTCA
>SCLH01000055.1:124725-136501 GCA_004367855.1 Oikopleura vanhoeffeni | reverse complement strand
AGCCCACACTTTAATGGTTTATTGAACATGTGTAAACTTAGTAAATTAACGTGACAGTCCATGAAGTATTCAAACGAGAATAAGTATTACTCAGCAGAAGTTTCCCAACGTAATCAATTTAGAACTACAGCCATGAGCGCGTCGCCAAATCTTAAACGATCTCTATCGTGGACCCGGAAAGAAACTAGGTGAACTTAAAAAAGATTTAGTAAATATACACCATTAAAGTTTTCGTGATGATTACTTTAACCTTTTGAAAAATAAAGTTTGTCACAAAATATTCTGAACGTGTTTATTATTTGGTAATCATGTTTTTCTGAAGCCAGATTAACTTAAGATGTTTAAGTGTTCTTCAAGTCAAAAAATTTGGATCGATTATCAATTGAGCATTAAAAATTAGGAAATTCAGGTAAAGTTTCTGAAAATCGAAAATTCACAAAAAGTCGAGAATTTTGAACGGTCGGCTGAATAGATCCCAGTGTTTTTTATCCTTATTTCATCTATTATATAAATGTGTCTTACGACAGAGGAATACAAAAAAGACAAATATATTTTTTCCTGTCTATACATTATTAATTATTTGAAATAATTTTCAAGAAATGTTTAATTATCTGTGTCTTTAAGCTAGACATACTTCTTTCTTTTCTTCTGACATCTCTTGTTGATAGTATTTTTTTTGCCGACCAAGCCAGTGCATATACTACTATATAAACGTGGGGGTGATAAATCTTAACGCAGTCAACTTTGTTATCTTTTAGCTCACATCATTCGAGGCCGCTCTGTCAATGTCCAGTTACGGACAAATTCTTTGACAGATGTATGAAGTTTCGCTGTCTAATCAGGTCTCTTATCCGTAGATGCTTTGCGCTTCTTTCGAAACATTCCAAGATTATTAGTTCAGAAGTTGACATCAATATTTTTTATTTCCCATTCTACGGTTGAAATCTCATCAATTATCTCAAAATCCCGAATTAAATTTTCTGGCTGTGATCATCTCATTATAATTAATAAAACAAACTTGCATTTTTCCATAAATTTATAACCTCTATCATTACACTGCAATCGCATGTTAACATTTCAACATGAGCCCTTTAAATTACAAACTTTATTACTTCCAGTAGCAATCTCAAGTTTCTCCCAGCCTAAAACGAAATATTTTGACAGTTTTCAAGAATCTTTTATTTATTGCTCATCCTAATGTTGTCTATTGTATTTTTATACTCCATACTGGCTACTTAAGCTTTATCATGGCTTTTAGGCTATTTTTACGTTCGTGCGTATACACAGGTTTTTTGAACGTAGTTTTATTATTCTTTAATCTTTCATATTGAGAATTATAAATCGGCTAATCTCATATACCTTCTTCTTCAATTTCCCACCTCTTGGTCACAGTAATCTAAATTTTTTCCTTAACTCTTATTCGACTTTTCATCTGCTCTCTTCGTCTCCCATAACCCTTTCATTTGCTGTGGTCTCTGATCCCTCTCTGCCTTGCTCATCAATTTTGAAGGACATATATCTAGTTGCGTACAATAATGACCATTTATTTCTGTGATGGAAAATCATTTCCTCTGATTTATTCAACGCTTCCTCCTCCACGTTGATATTCTTTCAAACCCGTTTCTTCCCATCAAATTGAATGTTGCTTCCAATTTCTTCTAGTGAAACCCTAATTTAGTATTATTATCACCACCACAGCTTTGTACCTCAGGAATTATACTCTATTTTTTTTAATTTTTTATCAGCTTGTTTTTAACGTAGCTCTAAATTTTTAGGGAAACAACTGGTTCTGCAAAAAATCACAGCTTGTTTAGATTTTTATCGTTCATAGAGAACATTCATTAATTCTGTATCGAAAATATTAACACCACTCTTCAACTTATATTCTTACAGATATGAGCAAGTTCATAATTCTTTAAAGTTGTTTTGACTCACAAGCCTACTGCCTCGGTTCTCTCCGAAGAACATATAACAGTGGCACGGATATATAACTCTTCAACTAGCAGTTTGAGGTATTTCTTTTAAAAACCAATTTCTCTTTATGACTGGAGTAAAATAGTAGTCATTCTGTAATTCACCTATGTTTTAACGGTTCAAACCTTCGCTTATCAAAAGACAACTTTTATTAATACTTATATGAACTTTGGCCCTCATCCCATTACTCAATCAACACTTCGATTTCCATTTTGGACTTGAGAAAATAAAGCCTGCGTTCAAAGCCCATACCGATTTCGCCGATTGAATCCCAGCTCAATAATGTCTTTTTAAGACTGCTCAAATTTTTGCAACATATTTTCCAACTGCATAATTCTTTGCATTCATAATCATAGGCTTCTTTCTCTGTAAATTTCAGTGCGTTTTTACAGGCCAGACGCCTGTCAATCAATATTGTCAATTACCTATATTTGATGATTAACTTCCCGTGAAATTCTTAACAGGATTACTTAAAGACTACAGAAAACCCTTCCGCCCTGCGTTTAAAAAAAATTCCCTAAAGAGACACGCTTTGCAAATCTTGATAATAATCAGGTATATTATTAAGCCCATTTGCTTTTCAATTGCTTTATTCCAGTCTGTATTCTCGGAATATTCTTAAATTTTTCTACCGTGGTATTAAATTCGATAAGATCTTGTGCTGCCAATCGAATATTCAATTATGAAGTTCGTTATTAGCTGATCATGTATTCCTGACATCCAACCTGAATAAATACCATAATACTGGTTCAGGATGTTATCAAGACTTATTATAAGCCACTTTAGTTAAAAAATGTATTAAAAAATACAATAATAAATAAATTATTAAACAAGAAATCAGTTATCTTTTGACATGACTAAGTCTTAATATAAATTTTAATTTTACTTAAGGCGGTGGCGGTCATACGTATATAATTTTTTGAACCAGCCCTTATAGACCTTAATTCTCTGTACTCAAAATCGGTTTACGACGCAAAGTTGCAAGGAATCTCATGGTGGCCACTATTCCTTTTTAAAGTCCCATCTGCAACAAAATCTAAGAAATTTACTCAAAAATTCGAAAATTTTTTGCTTTAACCCGCATAACCGTTTCTACCCTCTATTGAACTTTATTTATTGGTGAATATGACCATCAACAGATTGAACACTCTAATTTTCGGACACATCGTCGCGCTTAATCAAATTTTAAGAACATTTCAATTATTTTTAACGTTCACACTGCAACAATAAACAACTCCGAGCAGTTTCTCAACTCGAACAAGTTCCAAGCTTTACGTCTTTCAAACGTCCCTGACAAAAAGTTGTCTAAAAATATAATACCCTTCAATGCGCCTATTGTAAAAAATTCAATTTTTAAATTGCAAAAAAATAGATTAAGTTAGATAGTACAGAAAAAACGATAAATGGTCACACGTAACCATGAAGTTACCCTGGGAGTTAATCTCTTAAGTTGATCATAAAGAAAAGATTGGAGTTTTATCTTGTACATTACTAATACGGTGCTTGGCAGAATGCGAACAGCTAGCGTGGGCGGAGCGCTATCTTCACAATGGGTATGTGACATACCGTATGTCCAACAGCATTGGCTGACTTGAGATCTAGTTCCAACTATGTACATTATGATGATTTGAAATAAGAAAGTTTGAAAGTCAAAAATGGGTATCGATGTTTTTAACCCATCTTGTAGAGAAATTTTTTTTGGTAATTTTAAGACGCAGGATTTTTTGTGGTTTTGAGATTTTTTTCAAAAAAAATGGTTTAAAGGTGCGAAAAGTGACCGTTTAGTCCTCGTGTTCTCATGGGAGTTACAATAGCGGGATCAAAAATGAAATAAATTGACTCGAAAACGAAGGGTTTTCTACAGGGGCACTTTTTTTTAACGTTATCGGATGTACCGGCTGGTCAAAATTAACCGGTAAAGTATAGCTTCTGGTACCGGAAGTGATATTTCAATGATTTGAATGTACCAAAAGATGCAAAATTATCGGTTTTCTGGAGACGGTATAATAAACTAGGGGTCTTAAGTGACCGCAAGGTGACGCTAGAGGGGTATTTATATTTTGAGTGAAAACCGAAAGGAATATTTTTCCATGATGTGCCTTATCTATAAGTAGAAATCTTGACAAAACAACGCAACTTTTTATCATTGGAATTTCCAATTTGGAAACCCTGTAACAGGGTCCCTGTTCCAAAAATATTTGAAATAAAGATTAAAATTATGGAAAAAAATAAAGACGTATTTAAACTTAGCGCTCAAAGTAGAGCCGTCTGAAAGGCTCTGGTGCCTCCGCGAACTTTTATATCTATGCTTCTAAGAGTTAAACAAAATGGTAAAACTATCTCCACCTGGGTTTTATGATGAAATTGGCTGAAATTTTGCCATAACGTGAAGCACTGGTATGCGGCCGCCTAGCTAGGTATGCCAAACGTTGACTCGAGCGGTTTTTCATATTTCTAGGAAAAAAGTATAAAATTCGTTAAAAATACTAGCTCACACGAAAAACGACACTTTAACTTGAGCGCTTTCTGAGGTCTTAACCTCAAACTTGAAATATGTTTTTTTTTTAATTTGGAAACAAAATATGCTTTGATTTATTCGAAAATATGGTCAAAAGAAAGTCATGGAAACTTTGATGAGAAAGTCTGCTTTCGTCAACCCGATATTTCGAAGTTTTAGTGGCCAAATTGCAGCAAACATCCTTTTTTTGAATTATTTAAATATAATACTTAGAAAAAACCTAAAAAACGCGATAATTTCGAAATTTTTTTGATGATTTGATTGTTAGTGCATTTTTAGCCACCTCAAATCAATTTGGAGCTATTTACTAGATTTTAATTTTTTTAGTCCGAAAAAAGTTATTTCATTTCATCAATAATACATGTTATAACAACCATAATATGACAACAATACATGTATGGATCTGTCTCACAATTGTCTATATATGATTGATCAATCATTATTGATATCTCATCACTAATTTGTTTGTTCTTCGTGGGACAAAGATCATTTTTCAAACGTGAAGTTTTGTTAGTACGCGAAGTACCGTACGCCCTTAAATGCAGAAGATATATATTTTTTTATAATTTGCTTTATGTGCGGAGAGACCATTCAAAGAGAATTGAAAAAGAAACAATTAGGTCAAATTCATGAGATCAATTCAGAGATAACACCTGAGCTCCTTTATTTTTTTCGATAATTTTAATCTTTATTTCAAAGATTTTTGGAACAGGGTTTCCAAATTGGAAATTCCAATGATAAAAAGTTGCGTTGTTTTGTCATGATTTCTACTTATAGATAAGGCACAATTGGATCAGATCGGTGGATCGAATCGCTTAATCAGATCAGTGAGTCGGATCGGTTGATCGAATCGAAAAGCCGATCTGATTCCGATCCAACTTTTTTAAAGATTCTTCCGATCCCATCTAATTTTTTAGCGAGTCTACCGATCTCAATTTTTTCGACAAGGCTTTCGATCAGATCCAATTTTTCCGATTCCGATACGATCCAAGTTTTTGCGAGGCAAGCGATCCTATCCAATGTTTTTTTCAAGTCTACCGAACCGATTACGATACAATTTTTTTGTGAGTCTACCGATCCGATCCAAAATTTTTTTTGAATGTCGGAGTAATTTTTGAAATCTGTAAGGGTTTATTCTGGTAAACTGAATGAGATAAAACATTGCCTTGAACAAGGGATTATGATCATAAACTCAGTACCACTTACAAAATTATTCAATTATGAAATCATTTTTCTAATCAGCTGATTTCGACTTTTGACATTAAAGAATTAAAAATAATAATTTTTCAAAATTTATTTGATTTTTTGGGGGTGCTTTAAGTGCCCAAAATTTGTTCGTCGTGCTTGACCCCATTTCACACCTGTCATTTTTTTCTAAGCCATTTTGATAGTTATAAATTACCGAGTGCCGCGCGCTTTAATTTTTGGGCACTCGGTAATTTATAACTATCAAAATGGCTTAGACAAAAATCTCAAGCCTCAATAAATTGGGCACTTAAGGGGATTGTGGGTGCAGTAGTTATTTTCGACCACGGTCTCAAATTCGGTATTATTTTTCTTGTATCCGACCATCCAGCACACGAGAAATTGATTGCAATTAAAAAAAAGTTCATTACTATCGAATAACTAGTTCTAGAATATCGGATTTGCTTGCAANCGGGAACAGAATTTTGAAAGTTTTTGATTACAGCTTTTTGATATTTTGAGTTTTTCTGGTCGAAAATTGGGTTTCAATGTTTCGAAAAAATTGCACGTGATGAGACTGAAAATACCATTGAAATCAAGCTGACAATTTACTGATCAAAAAATGTTGTTACGCCATATCGAAATTTTCTACGTAGACTCGTCAAATAAACGGATATGTTTGATGCCACAAAAATACTTAGAAAAAAATCTTAAAAAGCGAAAAAAAAATAAAAAAATTTTAATTTTTTTTTGTCATTTGAGTTGTTTTGTCGTTTAGAAACATTGGCAATCGATTTAAGGCATTTGTTTAATACAAAACAGGCAAAAAAATCAGAGTCACAACCCCGTAAAAGGCTCGAAAAATGATCTTTTAGTCCGCGGGTTTTCAAACTTAAATCGAATTTTTTTGAAAAAAAATCTTAAAACACAAAAAGATTTGTTTTAAAATGGCAACAAAAATTCTCTACAAGATGAGCAAATGATATCCGTACTCATTTTTGACTTTCAAAATTTCTTATTTAAAATCGTCTGATATGATATCAGTGATATCCCGGTCAATTTAAGGAGGGAATCATTTTATTACATCGAGCCAAATTTCAATCTCAATATTTTTGATCAAAAATGCCACCAAAAATTCTGAAATTTTGATTTGTGCATAAACAGCGTCAGTGACTTTAGAAATATTTTAAAAAACTAAACAATATTCTTGCTCTCTGACATTGTTTGTACAAAATGTACTTCTCTGTTNTCCGTCGGTTACCCCCTTAAGGCTAACATTCATGTAAATGAAATTGATATATCACATATAATACATGATATATGACTTATATATGAGTATATGATATATATATTTTGAAAGTTTATTACTTGACTAGTTTCGGTTTATTTCACCATTTTCAAAACTAAGTTTTTTACAGATAAAAATAAGTTGGCTTGAAACCCAGCAAATCTAGAAAGCGTGCAAAAATCTAAATTACAGTGGGTGTTATATTTTTTAAATTTCCTCACCCATTTTGGAAAAGAGCGCAAAGAAATTTTCAATTTTTTGAATGTTCAAACTGGGACATTTTGTTTAAATAAAATATTTCTTAGTATGGCTACGTTCAATAATTCCTGAAGTTTCGGGTGATAATTTTAAAGTGAGATTGTAAGTGGTCATAAACGAGTCTATCTTTTTGTGTGGGTTTGATATGTATATATATTTTTATCTATTTGAGATTTATATCGGTCTTCGAAACTACCTAAATTAGAAGAAAATAAAAGAAGCAGGCTTTTAGCACGTGACAGTGGCCTTGATTTGTTTGAACTCCATAATTTATATGACTTATATATATGAGTATATGATAAATATGTATTTTTATATATGAGATTTATATTGGTCTTCGAAACTATTTAAATTAAAAGAAAAAAAGTATGATTTTATCATGTGACAGCGGTCTTGATTTGTTTGAACTCCATAATTTAGCTGATATGATTAAAATTCTTGCGGTCTAACATTCTGCTAAATTTAAAAATGGTTAATATCACAATGTTTTTTCAGAATTATGCTGTAAAGAAAGACACATTTGTAATTATTTGTTCAGATGCTTATTAAACAATAATAATATCCCATAATTTTGTTAATTCGTCTTATTTTTACAAAAATTCTGAAAATTTTCGGAATTTTTACAAAATTTCCTACATTTTAAAATTTTCATGAATTCTTCTAGGTTCCAAAAAAGCAATCACTCGAAATATTATTTCCATTTTGAGAAAAATTCTTTGAGGTAAAGACTCATGGCTATCACGCGAATTGGCTGATTCAACAGATAATTAATGTTCTACTAGGTTATTGTGATAAAGTTATTTTAACAAATTGAGTAATTTTTAATTTTCTGAAAAAAAAAACCCATGAAAGGTACAATATACACCGTGAGCTTTAGTTCTTTGATGCAAAAGGTGCGTCATCTAAGGGAGGCGGAGAGAATATCGTCAAAAGGGGTAGCCAATTACAGGCTCGCATGTTTTCCCGCAATTCCCCGCAAAATCTTCAATCCCATTAAATTACTACTGGAAACACGTGATTAATTATTGAGAACTTACTGTGAACATCGACAACATTTTTGTAAAATGAGTCATCATCGATAAAATCAGTAAGTACTACAAGAATTGATGGAATTTGATCGTTCATTCTCCAGCCACTACTTTGGTCAAAACCATTTTGGTTAATTGAATCGATTGCTTTTCCAATGTCATGTCCAGCTCCGTCAAGTGGGGTCATTCGGTCAAGAGCATTTTTGAACTGTTGCGTATTCATTACTGAAGAATCGGACAAGGAAACCACTTCTTGGACCTCAGAATTATATTGGTAGACACAAAACTGAAAAAAATAATGGTTATATTCTCATTGTTGTATTCTCAAAATTCAAGTGCTTCAATTTTTGAAAAAAATGATGATAACTCTTCATTTAAAAAAAAATCAAATAATCAGTTTTTGTCCATTTCATTTTTTTAGTCTCGAATTCCAAATTATTTTTGAGTTTTTTTAAAGATTTTCCTCCTTGTTTATCAGGGATTGTTTGAAAAGCATTCGAATGATTAGCTCGTTTTCGTATATTTTCGGCTGAAAAATTGAGGAATGTATTTTTTTCATCAATGATTTTTTTAAACATTTTACGGTGACTTTGAAAATGAAAACCACAAAAAGTTAAACCCATAGAATTAAAGCAATAAAAAAATTCAATTTTACGAAAAAAGCATTAACTAGGCTTAAAAATGGTCATATTGGATTTTCTTCCCTGTGCACTAAAATCACGCCCAAAATGGTCTATTTAAGTGATAATAACATGAAAACTTTAGAATGACCAATCGATCGACCAAAAAAATCCGTAGACTTATAATGACTAGAAATATTATTTTACCAGATGGGTTAATAAAAACGATAGCCATTTTATACTTTTGAAATTCATTATTTCAAATCTTTCAATTTTTTGGGCCTATGCTGGCATAAACAGTCGTAGATATGTCATATATCCCTTTAGTGAATTTAGGATGTGCGGGCTGAAAAGCGGCCCCATGAGTGTCCATGAGGGGTCTCAGGAGTGTTAGAATTGGCGCCCTCAACCCGCACATCCTAGATTCACAAAAGGTCGTTTAAGGGATAAATGTTCGAATTACAAAAAAAAATGAAACATAACTTGTTCAGCAAATTCAGTTTTTAATATATTCGAAGTGAGTTGAATTCAATGACTGTCATTATAATTTCTCTCTAGAAATATCAAAATCTGTAGCCAAAAATAACCAAAATAATCTAGAAAAGAGGAAAAATTACATGAAAAATTTCAAGGTCTATCTATCAAAGACATTTCATTGTTTATTATGAAGTGTGAATTTATCACCTTTTCTAATAATGTATAAATTAAAGAAATTGATTGACACCGAAAATGCATTTTGTAAGATATCAAGAATCTGGATTCAAAATGTCAATTAGTTTAGTTCGGATTATATAAACCTATTTTTTGACAAATTACTTGATTGCTGAAGGTTAATTATGGTTTTTCGTTAGTTGAGGGGGGTTTGCTGCATACCGTATGCATCAATTTATTTGACAGGAAGAAATCCAGAAAAGCGATAAAAGCACTTCTGTGTTATTGCGGTCAAGTGAAAAATCTAAGGAAATGGGTTTTATTCAGACAAAATATTTTTGAAATATCGTATACTTTGGTGAATTTCGGATCGCGGTTCATTTTCTGGAATTGCATATTTCTGGTAAAATGAGAAAACTTTCGAAATTTCCCATTTTTGAAGTCATTTAAAATTCAAAATAGTGCAGAAAATTGTGACAATTGATATCCTTATAAAAATTTCAGTTTGACTCTTGGTTTGACATTATAAACGCAAGGGCTATGAATGAGCATTACTGGAATTCTTGCTAAAGCTGCAGATTTTTCAAAGCGTGTTCTGAAAAATTGCAAATTAGAGTCGCATACCCCCCTTAATTGAGAATAATTAGCAAATTATTATAATTCTGGAGAATTAATGATAATTTTGCAATCAAAAATTGATGCTCCTCATCAGAATCTGAATAAATTTCTCATGAAATCAAATTATTCGAGATAGATATTCATTTATTTAAATTATAATGATGAATCTCTCAGACTCTTCTCGATAAAATACTATCAGGAAGAATTGACGTCAATTATCGCTTTACATAAAGAAGACTAATTAAGATTTTGAATCAAAATTATGAGCTAAAAAAAGCTTGTTGATTAATACGAAAAAGAGGACTCAAAATTAAGTTTTTTGTTATCCAAACATACGAAATATGGATTTTTGGATAGATTATCTTCTCCTATTCTTAATTATAATATATAATAAAATAAAAAATGTGCTTTTATTTCATGTTGAATATATACACATAATAAGTGACACATTTTGTAAAAATTTTCATTGTTTCAATGCAAAATAAAAGTTTAATTAAGAAATGGAATATTTCGTAAATTTTAAACAAATTTGCACTTTTGATTCCCGCTTACACATTCTCAAAATTAAAGATAGTCATTTAACCCTTGAAGGCTCCGAGCCGATTAATCTGTTGAAAAATTTTTCAACCTCCAAAATTGATCGATTAACATACTCTTTTGGAAAAAAATCAAGATAGAATTTGCATAGGAAAATCCAAAAATTTTAGAAAATTGTTCTATCAGTGATAGACTATCACCAGCCGTTCAAAAGTTGTTTTATCTAACGTTTTTTGCAGATTTCTTTAATATTTATCTTAAACACCAATTTCTCAAAGCTGATTTTTGTTTTCGATTTTTGACTCAAAATTAAGGATATTTAGAAATAATTTTTCAATTAGATATTATTTGAGTGAGCTTGAATATCAATTATTATGCCGTGGATAAATTTTGAGGATATTGTGATGTTAAAATTTCGTTAGAATTCAAGTTCAATCATTACACTTTCAAATCTAAAAAGTGGTTTTCGACGGGAATTTTCAACGGATGAATGTCAATATTTAGAAATGCTATCAAATTATGTAAAATTTCAGACTTTTTATTTTCGAAAGAATGAATAAGAGACTAATCGGATTTGTGGTTATCAAACTTTTAGTGCTCAAAGTCGAGCCAAAAATCTGCTTTGTAGTCTTCAGCGAAATTTTCAGTTTGAAGCCTCCTAAGGTGAAATAAAGAAAAGAAAAACAATTTAGTCGATCAAAAAATGTATTTTTGTGTGAAAAAAATTGCGGAACAAATCAAATGTTTAATAGTGTTCGAAGTTTGAATAAAACACACAAATAACCGACTACTAGAATATTTTTCAAAATGTTGTTTTGGGAGTTTCTAATAATGAAATTTGTTAATTCATCTCAATTTAATTAACGCGAAACTATAATTAACCACTCAAAATCAAGTTAATTGTCAAAAATTGGTTGGGAATTCAACCAATTTTTGACAGTTCAATATATCTTACGAAATGAGTTTCCTTCATCTCAGTTAAATTTGCTTTCGATTATTTTTTTCATTAGATTCGTCCGAAAAGTCATTGTGCTTCGAACTGAGCAAAAGTTTATAGGGCTGTTATTTACTACTCATTTTTTGCTTGAAATTGGTAAAA
>SCLH01000055.1:100469-124680 GCA_004367855.1 Oikopleura vanhoeffeni | reverse complement strand
TTATGACTAATAACTTTTATGCTCAGCGGGCAAAATTGATAACTAACATTTATCTATTACGGGTCCTTCTAGAACATATTAGATATTTTGAAAACCATTTATCGGATCAAGTCGTTAGATAGCTCAAACTGAGCACAACTCTTCAGAGATAAATAAATTCGAAAAATGATCCGAATCAGACCATTGTTTCGAATTTTTTAAACAAAAACTGATGATTGAACAATTTCAGTGATCTTCAAAAAATTTAAAAAAGGGTTCGATTCAGAGCAATTCTTTTATTTTATTATCAACTAAATATTTTTGCTTAGGTTCAGCTATCTAAGAACTTAATCGGATTAGTCGATTTCAAAGCCGAATTATATAAAAATGTGGGCTGAAAAACTAGCGAATATATTCCAAGAGACCCGTAACCCATATGATATATCCATATACACATACACCCGCCATGGCGCGCCAATGGGGATTTTTCGCAACTAGAAATTTTGCGGCCTCCATAGCTATTGTACCACTTTGGCCAGCCAATCCCAAGCGCTTCAAAGAGGACGATTAAAGAAAATAATATATTCTACCTGAAGATCCTCATTACCAAAATCTCCAATATGAGCTTTGCAGTCTTTGACAAATGTTTTCATAAGTCTTAGCTCTTGATTAGTAGTAGAGTTTGAAACTGGTAGAAGGAAACAGACATCAACATAGTTATCGTTACACTGTTTTTCTTCACAATCTTGAGTCGCACAATATTCAAATCCTTCACTGTAACCTTCACATCCTGGTGATCCCATTTCTCCTCCTGAAAAAGTTGATTATTAATAATGCCGATTCGATGCAAATTTTCAACTTGTTGAGCGGGTCCGATCCAAATTGATTTGAATTTTGATGACTTTCATTAAATTTCCGATCTAATGTTATTTAAAGTCAGCTAGACATAAATAAGTCGGATCTATCACACTGACGTGATCTAATCCGATCTTTTAAATTTCTAATGATCGGATCTGATTTTAAAACTTGGAATCTTATTTATTCCTGACAAATTAAAATCGTCAACATATGGATAACGATTTAATTCTGAATTTCTCTGATTTTCATGGAATCATAGATCACAAAGACTTTTCGAAATACAATCAACTCGGGCCTCCCTCCGCTTGCAGCGTAGAAGAATACGCGTCTCTGATTGGCTCAGATTAAGCTTTCTATTCAATATGATAGGAAACGATGAGTAATAGCTGGTACCCAACGTCGCCACGCACCGAGTGTATTGTAGGAGAAGTAATCTTTTAGATTATTTTTTAAAATTTTTCATTAAAAAGCTTATTTTAGTTTTATTCCGAATCGCAGTATCCGATAAAAGAATAAAAAACTAGTCAAATGATAAATGACTCATTCTTTCAAAACCGAATATTTTTGTTCTAACTTGTAATTGTAACTCTCGTGAGAACCCGCGGATTATAAGGTCACTTTTCGCACCTTTAAGGGAGTGAGCGTCGATAATTGGGCTATTTTTTACACATTTACGAGTGAAGTTTCAGAGAAACCAAGCTTCAGAAATAATTTATTGTTTTTCCTAATACGTAGTACAACTCTTAAGAAAGTTGCCGGTATTATTCAGAGCATCTGATACTTTAAAAAACGTTCAAGAAATGAATTTCAGTAGGCGTATCTAAAAGCAGTAAAAAGCCTACTCCTCATTCATCTCTCATCACTTTTTATTGATATTTGCAATTAAGAATGAATATTTAAATGCACATCACAAAATAAAAGCTTTTTTTCATAATTTTGCCTTTAGTGATCAAAACAGGTTATTTGGGAGCCTCGCGCAAAAAACCTACCCCTCCTTTTAAATATGTAGAATTTTTTTAATTTGTGCTTCAAATTCACCGCAAAGGCCGGATTAGGGGTCAAATGAACTCTTTTTTTAAATTTTTTTCAGAGTATCAGAACCGACTTGTGAATTTCTAATTTTTGTTGAAATTCTAAACTATAAATTTTACAAAACCTACTTTTTTTGAAAAAAATTCAAAATTCATAAAAAATCCTACGAATCAAAAAAACTCGGTGAAAAATTTTCTACAAAAAAGGGTGATCAAAAAAGTTATCTGAGAAATCCCGATTATCGTCACCCTTAACCCACATACTCAGAAGTTATGAACAGTGACGTACTCAGCGGTGGNTTTCAATTATCATGACAAAACTTTTTGATCGAATATCACTTGAGAGTCTCACAAAATTTTATAGATTCCTAAAACTTTTATTTTTTTTTCATTTCGAAAAGATTTTAGAAACTTATATGAAATTTTAATTATTTTCATTAATATCTTTCATCTGATATATCAAATTCGTTATTTTATTTTTTATAAATTTCTTTCTGATTATTTAAAATGTAACCGTTCCTTTAACCCGTGACAACCGGCATATTCTTTACCGTTGCAGTAATCCCATCCAGTACAACAGCATCTGCAAACGGAATTCTCGGGGTGAGTAAAAGGTTGACATTGCGTTTCAACCCACGCGGCCCGAGGATTTTGAACGTGATTATTGACACAGGCATGTTTTTGCTTACATCTTTGAGAAATCGATTTATACTTTCCGCCGATTCCCCAAGATCGTATTTCCTGCTGACATGATTTTTCGTTGTCATTACATTGACGAGCACGTTTTTGAGCTTTGCATGCTTCCATATTGGGGGCATTATCGCATTCGAAACATATTAAACCCTCTAAAATAATATATCAATTTTGTGAAAGTAAATGTGGAAAAAAAAATTTTGCATTTAAAATAAAAAAATTGAAGGAAATTTTTTTTTTCAATTTTGAATCTATTTCAGTCAAATTTTTTTTGAATATTAATTACGGGGTCCTCTGGGATGTTTTTGCTACTTTTTTAGCCAAAATTTGTATATAATTCGGATTTTAAAACAACATTCCGATTGCGTTTTGAGATAACTCAAACCAAGCAAAAATATTAAGACAAAAATAAATTCTAAATAATGGTCCGAATCAGACCATTGTTTCCCATTTTTTCAACAAAAACTAAATATTTAACAAGTTCTGGTATCTCAAAAACATATAAAAAATTGTCTGATTCTTACCAATTGTTTCTATTTTATTATCCACTAGATATTTGTGCTCAGTTTGAGCTATCTGAGAACTAAATCGGATTAGTCGTTTTCAAAAGCCAAATTATTTTAAAATTTTGGCTGAAACAGTTGCAAAAAAATGACCAGAGGACCTGTGATCGATATCGCAGTTGATGCTCGTAAGATTGACGCTCGAATGTTCAGAGAATTTACATTAAACCATGACATGCGTCGTAATTACTTATTCGAAAATAGGTTAAACAACCGTCCAGGCATTCAGGCGGAGGTTAAGATTTTGTCGTTGTTCTAGAGACTACTTCCACAAAAACATTGAAATTCAATATAAAATATTGCCTTTCATAATAACAGTCTGAGTTTTTTCAATGAATCATCTGTTATGCCCAAATTTGGCAGTAATTCAATCTCAATGTCAAAAAAATGTGAAAATTCAAAAAACTCAAGCTGTATTTTTAATCTCATATTGTTTTGAGAAAGACATTTATTATTAGCTTTTAGAATCTCGCTGTATTTTCAGCTGATGATTAAATTTCCAGAAAAATGACTTGTATTTCCTTTTATATCTTATTACATAGCAAAATATATCATAAATTTTGGGATGAAAAATTGCCGAAAAACCAATCCGGTTTAAAAGCCTGTTAAAAATGGTGACAGTCAAGGATTCCTGAAAAACAAAGAAAATTATTCCAAATTTTTATGTGAATAATTGATGTAAAATCCATCATTTGAAAAAGTTTTATCTGAAAAGTAAAATTTTCATTCAAATGCAAATATCATAAAGCTGAACTTGTGAAATGCATTTGACAATATTTGTGAAGTTTTTTGTGTTGTTCCTGCAATGCTTTTGGGAGCATTTAACTAGTAATAACTCGAAATTTTCTTGTTCTTTAACTACTTGGTTCTTCAAGCGGTTTCAAGTTGAATATTATTTGTCTTTTTGGAATTAATTAATCAGACTGGCTGTTTTTATTTACTTGAAAAAATTAATAATTTCTAGTTTAACAAGTAGTTTTCCGTCATCATTTTCTTCAAAATACGGCGATCCTTTCAGATTAAATCTATGTTAGAAAACGAACGTGACGGTTACCCTCTTAACAAAATATTTTGTTGGTTTTTTCGCCGGGTGCAATTATGATGCAAAAAAAGTACAGTTACGGAACTGATAAAAAACGGTTTCAATCACAATTTAAAGGTGTGGTCGTAACTATGATATTCATCTTATCTGTAAAATTTAGAAGACAGTTTTTTTCTCGGTGAAAAGCTAAAATGCTACACTTAAAATCTACGAATAATAAGACCTGCTTCTTAGTAGACAAAGTAACTTTCTTAAACTTGAAAAAGTTACTTTGTCCAGTACGCTTTTATAATTATTATATCCCCTATTAACACGTTTGTGAATATCCCGACCTTGATTAGGAAACGTTGTGTGTTTTTAAGGATAAAGTAGTCAGGGCGGGTATTGAAAAAGTGTGAATAGGCAGATTAATGTGAACATCTTGGCAGATTGTTAGCCATTAGGTTTCTCGTTTATAACGCCCTAATGGCTAGTAATCTCAATGGTGATGTCGTGATACCATATGATCTCCCACTTATGTGAGGTCGCAGTCGATTTCAATCTTGCTGAATTTAGTAAATTAGTTTAGCAAAATTTGAACAGGGTGGAAGATCATTGACTGTAAACTAAGTTAATTACTGAAGCGACCAAAATTTTTGTTTTAGTGTTATATTTCAATTCTCCGTAAAATAATGTTTTCAAATCGTAGCCTAGTCTAGGTCGTGGATTTTGTGGTGCTCGGCCAAAAGGTGACTAGGATTGATTTTTTAAAAAAGTTATCGAATTGTATTAGAGCTTAATTTGTCATGCTTTTCGCACTTTAAATTATTACGATGAAATAAACTTTTTAAAAACTATATTTTAAAAGCAAATTTCTATTTTATTAGAAATGGCGTGTTGCCAGGTTCTTTATGCAGGTCGGCCAATCTTGAAATTTTTTTTGATCGGATTCGGTGCCTTAATTTGTTTTGGATCGGATCGGATCGATCGGAAACCGATCCGATCCACCATCCCGATTCCGATCGATCCAATTTGCGGAACCCTGAACTTTATGGAGTAGTGTGAGACTTTTCTTACAATTGGGGGCAAAAAAACACTTTGAGAAAACAATCACAATATATTCAAACGTAGCTTAGATGTGATAAAATCAATTACTTAATGCAGGTTGGTTTGACTTATGAAAGCGCGCAAAGTAAAATCGGCTGAACATGTCTTTTCTATCAGTCACCCCCCCCCCCGCAATTAACGGACTATTTGCGAGCTGCACAATTTCAATAATATTTATGACCAATTTTGCAAAATTATTTATCGTCCGCAAACAATACGCCATAACTCATGCGACGACATTCTGGCTGAATATCTTTCAGCCTTAGTTTAATTATGCAGATATTTTGCTGCGTGAAATAGGTTATTGATTTAAAAAACCTCTGTTTGACATTATTTTGGTTATTGACCCACTTTCCTGGCAGAAATTTAATTTAGGAATTTACGCAGAATTTAAAATGGTTTGACAATTCTTTCGGTTTATAGGATTTTTTTGTCTTACGGTGCTTTTCGCGCGGTTATATTAACGAACAAATTCGGAGTCACGTGAAATGCACTACGAAATGATTTTGAATTGTGGAAGATGTGTTCAATTTTAATCTCATGTTTGCGATTTATTTTATCATTAAAGACTCAATATAGCGATATGCAAATCAACTGTCATATCTTGGCATTCTTAGCATGTTGATCGCTCTTTTGAACTCAGCAAAATGAAAAATTAAAGAAATTAATTTTTTTCGATGACTTCGTTTAGTTCGGATCAGAACTTTCATTCCGTCGCTGTAAATTATTAAACTAAATTAAAGTCACGAGAAAATTCAAGAGTTATTTTCACGTTTATGGAAAAGGCGTGGTTTTAAAGTTTGAATTTTCGTAGCACTTCAAAAACTTCTGTCGTCTGTTCACTGACATTCTACACCATATTCGTATATAACTCGTCTGTATCCCGTGTTATCTACCACTCTCCTTGGCTCTCTCCCTACGTATATTAGCACTAAATCTCTCTTATATTATTATGAGTACATCTTCATACTCTCTCTACTCGTCTCTCTCTCTCATCTATCCTCTCATACGCTTATATATTCTTATACTTCACTTGCGGCAGTATATACCTCTCTTCATCACTGTGTTCCGCAGTTCCCCGCAAATCTTTTATCCAATTCAGGTGTCACCCGCAAAAAACGCTACGGGTTATCTTTCTAATTATCAGGGCAGCGCAACGTGCGTTTCACTGATTTTTGAGCTTATACGAAAGTTCAACGTTAAAAACCACGGCTCTTCTAATACGGTGAAAGTAACCCTTGAATTTCCCGGTGACTTTAATATTCAGTATTATCCAGCGGACTAAAAAAGTAATTGATCCGGATCAAGTAAGTCTTCCGAAATAAAATTAATTTATTACGATTTCCATTTTTTTCTGATTCTCAAAAGTGGGCGATAACATGGCTAGATGCGCAAATTTTTGGACAGTTGATTGCATTCCATATGATTCTCTCACTCTACTAATCGCATGAGATTAAAATTTGACACATGTTCTTCACATTCGATCATTTCGTGGTGCCTATCTTATCTACTTTGATCCCGAGATTTTCTGTCATTAACGCTGCGGAAGCACGAAGAGAAAAAAATCATAACCGTAAATTTTGGTTCACACACTTTAATTCTGAGTAAATTCCTTATTGAATGGTTTTCTGCCAGGAAGGTGGTGAAATAGACCAAATGTACTAATGATTTATATATTCAATTACTATTTCCGAGCGCATGAAATTTGCTGATTAACTAAGGCTTGAAGATATTACCAAATGTCGTTCGCCAGGTTTATGGGCGATTGTTTGGTCTGATATATATATTTTGGCAAAATTGGTCATATATAATGAAATGTGCAGGTCCGCAAATTATGTCAGTTAAAGGTTATGTAGAAAATGAATGTTGCCTGAGTTTTTATTTTTGCGCGCTCTTCATAAATAACAACCTGATTAAGTAATTATTTTTCACCCAATTGACCTACGTTTTTGAATTTAGTTGATTTTTTCTCAAGTGTATTTTTTTTTCCCCAATGTGTCTCTCCATAAAGCCGGGTGGCACCTGGATCGCATCGAACGGATCCGGATGGCGATCGATCGGTTTCCGATCCCGATCCCGATCCGTCCAAACAATTTAAGTCGACGATCCGATCAAAAATTCAGACGTTGCCGACCATGCATAGACTGGCAATTCACCCCAGTCCTAATAAAAGGAATATTTGATTTTACACTATATTTTTTAAATTTTATTTCGATGTAATATTAAAAGTGCGCAGAAAATTCGATTAAATTTAGACTCTTACACAATTTTTGTTACTTTTTTTAAAATTCATCTAGTCACACTTTTGAAACCATCAAAATCAAGAACCTAGACTGTTTATTGAAAAATTTTACGGGAATTGAAATATAACTAAACAAAAAATCTCTATTTCGTCGCTATTTCAGTTTAAATTAAACTTGTCTCTACAGTCATATGATCTCCACCTGTTTCAATTTTCCGAGAACTTAATTTATAAATTCAGCAAGATTGAAATCGGACTTGCCCGAGCCTCAAGTGTGGGAATTTATATTATCACAATCCCATGGAGATCATACTTAGGGGCGTTTTTAAAGAAGACCTAATGCTAACAATCTTCAAAGATGTCACATGTATTATCTCATATTCACACTTTTGTGAATTCCGGCCCTACTCACTTAAAACACACAACTTCTCTTAATCAAGGTTGCGGATCATCCAACGTGTTTAAAGTGGGATATAATATATATAAAAGCGTACTGGACAAAGTACTTTTTCAAGTTAAGAAAGTTACTTTGTCTATAGAAGCAGTCGTTATTATTCGAGATTTTAGTGTAGGCATTTAGCTTTTTCCCGAGAAAAAAACTGTTTCTAATTTAACAAAAGATGAATATTCATAGTTACCGGACACTACCTTTAAATTGATCATTGAAACTCCGTTTTTTATCAGTCCGATACTGTACTTTTTTTGCGATCATATTGCACCGGCTGAAAAACCAACAAATATTTGTTAAGAGGGTAACGTCACGTTCGTTTTCGTACTAAGATTTAATCTGAAGGATCGCCCGTATTTTTTGAAATGATGACAGGAAACTAACTTGTTAAACTAAATTATTATTTTTTCAAGTAATAAAAACAGCAGTCTCAATTACTTAATTCCAACAAAGACAATAATCCATTACCTTGAACGTTGACAGAACCACAGTATAGCAAGAACAAGAAATTTCGACGTTATTACTAGTTAAATGTCCCCAAGCATTGCAGGAGGACAAACAAAAAATTCACAAATAATTGTCAATGCATTCACAAGTTCAGTTTATGATATTGCATTTGAATGAAATTTACTTTGATAAAACTTTCAATGATGAGATTTTACTCCCAATTCCATCATAAATTTGGAATAATTTTCTTTGTTTTTCAGGAATCCCTTGCACTGGTCCACATTTTAACAGGTTTTAAACGGATTGGTTTTTCAGCAATTTATCATCCCAAAATTTATAATATTTTGCCACTATCATATCTTACTCTCTACATACTGATGCTACCGTATCGTCTATCTACATTACTCTATTCGTGCATATCTATATATACTCTCATAGTCTCTTCAGGTCAGTCTGTGAATATACAAAGCTTGAGTTTTTTGAATTTCACTTTTTTGAATTTGAGATTGAGATTGACTGCCAAATTTTGGCCCATAAAAGATGAATCATTGAAAAACATCATGACGTTTTATGAACGCAGGCATATTTATATTGAATTTCAATGTTTTTGTGGAATAGTCTCTAGAAAACGAAAATCTTACCTCCGCGCTGATCATGGACGTTGTTTTTAACCCTTAGTGACACAGAGCAAATTGTGGCTCAGCGATAACTTAACAAATCTCGAAAAAAAGACAAAAAAGCTGTCGAGAAGAATCCTTGTTTCAAATACATTTAGATTAGATCAGTTCAGAAATAATTATTTTGTTTTTCGAATGTTTTGTTCGCATTCGGTCATGATTGAGTTGTTAATCTGGTTTTGAGCCTATGTTCTTATTCCGTATAAATACTTTTCGGAACTGACAACAAATCAATGTGAGTTAGCCAGTTTTTAGAACAGTTTTGTGCAAGTGATAACAGTTGAAATAATTTATTTGACTATCTGGGCGACTTTTTCTTTTGGAAGTGAATATCTAATTTTCAACTTTCAAGTATCCTGAAAAAGTTTGAGGTATTATAAAAGTGAATTACCAGGATCACATTCCACAGTTATTACCTCTTAATATTTACTCGAAATAATTTAAAAAAAATGCTCATTATCTGCGTTTATGGGAAAAATGAAAATTTTTCTCAAATCATGATTTTCAATTTCAAATTTTGACTTATTTATGAACATTACTTTCGATTTCATGAGATATAATATCTAAAGCGACTAAGACTTGAGTGTAGGCCAGGGATTGCTGTGCATTGTTTTTCGACTAAATAAATCATGTAGAGAAATGGTGACGTGTATTCACGTGATGGTACACCCTTGCTTTTCTCACTAGTTTTTCTAGAACTCAAGATTAAATTCTTAGAATATGAAATGTCTAATTGAAAATATGACTTTTCAACTTCTCTATGAGACCAAATTTAAATTCCAATGCCTAAGGCGTTTCTGTGAACAACATTAAAGTAGAGCCCACAATTTGGTGCTTGGTGCCTTGGCGAACTTTTCTTCTATTGCTACTAGGGTTATAACTATTTGATAGAGTATACGACGCATGTCTTGTGATGTTTAATTCTATTGAACATTCTGGGCGTAGATCTTACGAGATCAGACGTGCGATATCGATTCACAGGTCCTCTGGTCAATTTTTTGCAACTGTTTCAGCAAAATTTTAAATAATTTGTGGCTTTTGGAAACGACTAATCGATTTTGTTCTCAGATGAGCTCAATGAGCACAAAATATCTGTGGATATAATAGAAAGCAATTGTTTAAGATCAGTACAATTTTTATACTCTGTTTTTTGAGGATACAGAACTTGTTCAAATCATTTAGTTTTATGTGTTTGAAAAAATGGGGTCAATGGTCTGATTCCGACCATTATTTAGAATTTTTTCTCTTTATATTTTTGCTTAGTTTGAGTTATCTCAACGCTCGGAGTGTGTGTTTTTAAAATCGAATTTATACAATCTTTGGTCTAAAGAAACAGTAGCAAAAAAACAATCGGAGAGAACCTCGCTAATTAAAAGTGTATCAAAACAATTGATCTGAAGAGATTCAAATTGTGAAAAAGACAAATTCCTCAATTTTTTTATTTTTTATATGCAGAAATTTTTATTCCACTTTACTTTCCAATCAATTGATATATTTATTGTTAGAGGGGTTAATATGTTTCGGGAATGCGATAATCCGCCAATTATGGAGCATGCAAAAGCTCGAAAAAGTGTACGTCAATTGTAAGTGACAACAAAAATCATTGTCGCACGAAATCGATCTGGGAATCGAGCGGAAAGCTATAATCATTTCCAAAGATGTAAGGCAAACATCGCCTGTGTCAACTAATCACGTTCAAAATCCTCGGGCCTGCGTGTTGTTGAAACGCAATGTCACCTTTGTTTACTCACCCCGGAATTCCGTGCAGATTGCTGTTGTATGGATGGGAATTACTGCAAGTACGGTAAGAATATAGCCGGTTGTCACTGGTTAAGGACGGTTACCTTTTAAATATCAGAAAAAATTAATAAAAAATAAAAATAACGGAATTCTGACTAATCATCAGATTGAAAGTATATACTGACAAATCAATTAAATATTACACTCCTTAAGTTCCCCTAGAAATCTCTTTTCGAATGAAAATTATAAAGTTTTAAGAATCTTATTTTAATTTTTGTACGAGGACTCTCAAGTGAATCTTGATATCAAAAGTTTTGTATGATTAATTGAAATTTTATTTCGTAAAAATTCAGAATTTTTTTTTGTTAATTATTGATATATTTATTAGAAATTAAAAAAGTTTAGATTTTTTACTGTCAAAAATAAGTTGTTTTCGTTATAACGGGAATTATTCTATATAATTCGTCGCAATACCTTTGTATGGGAATACCATTTCAAACGCCGGTACCAATAATCACATTGAAATAATTTACTATAAAAATATTCCAACACAGTTTAAATATTATGATAATTGATAGATTTTTTAAACATCTCTCAATGCCGTCAGAACTTGATAGAAATTGTTTTTGTTGCAAAATACTACCTAGTACTTTATATAAACAAATATGCACACCTTTAGTTGCATTCTTACTGTAAAATTTTTTCTCGCAGTATGTAAATTTTAGCGGGTAGCCCCCCAAAAGCGCAACGAACCTTTTACCGGGTGGTCGAAGGGGCGGCACACGCAGATTGCAGGAATGAAATGGGTATTGTGGGGTTGCAGGGGGCGTACAGAGAGATCGTTACCAGAATGACATTTTAAAGGGCGGCGCACTTTTTGAAGAGCATTACCAGCCGTATTTTATGAAGCCGCTGATTTCAAACTGGAGAGATATTTCAAAGTAGTTTAGAATGTATCACTAATATGTTACTTTCAGTCTTCCCGGATAGTATAATTAAATTTTTTACTAATGACTCTTCGTGGTGGTTTGAGTTTCAAAATATATCTATAAACCCTAAAATAATTTGTTTGATAATTTAACTGGTTAACATCATCTAGTAAAATATATTTGCGTATTAGACACATTGTATCCCGGTTTGTTATTGTAGGAATAGACCAATAGTTATCTCTTCTCAATTGCTCATCGAATAGTTAATTGCCTTTTATTTTTAAATGTTACGACTAAAATTATCAAAAATCAGCGAACATTTGAGCACCAATAGATCAAGAGCTGATCACTTTTTAATAGAACATTAATGGGTGTCTTTGGCAGATCACTTAACACTTCTACTGATATCTCATAATAATTATGTAGAAACTTGGTTTTGTATATTATTCTCAAACCGTTCTAATCGCAATTAACCTCATTTTTAAAATACTATTTGTCTATTGGATACGAGTTTTTTATGCTCGGCAAATAGCGGGTACCATATCTTGTTAAGGCAATTCATAAAGAAGTACTCTTGTTGACGGTTTCTTTCGACACCTGAAGTGATATATTGTTCTGAAGTTAAAAGATTCGAGATAGAACATAATATAGACTAACCGGCACGGTTATTACAGGAACTTATTATTTAAATAAATTATCTATTAAGCATTAATTTTAATCAACATAAGATTTATTAATTAACACGAGTTCAGATTATAAGAATAAGCCGATTATTATTGAACATGTTGTATTAATAGTAGGTATTATAAATACTAATTATAAATAAATTATTATCACATGATTATTATTATGAAATAATTAATTCATATATCATTTGTTGAATCAAAATAAGGTATCAACTATATTTTTTGACGATTAATTAAAGCTCAGTTCTTTTCATTTTAAAGTTGAATAGTATTTTATTCTCAGTTTAGATTTAATTTCTTAAATGTTTTATTAAAATTAACTTTATGATTATATAAATAATTAGAAAGAACCTTTTATTTAATTGAAAGACAATACGATTCGTGTCCATTTTGGAACATTTTTTTCAGGATTACCCTGAAGTGATAAATATCATTATTGATTACATTTAATTTCAAAAGACAGTTATTTTGATGTGTTAATAAAGTATTACACACAAGTATATTGAATTTCAAAAATAGTGATAAATTCATCTAATAAGAGCGTGCTCAATTATTTTTAAAAATAGTACATTAAATGATTTTCAATACTATTAAATTCTTTCTATTTTACGAACATCTTTGAAATAAAGTACAACAATTGATATTAGACAAAATACCCTTATTTAAAGAGTTCTTTATTGTATTTCCAAAATCTGAAATTTGAGAAGTATTTGAAATATATTTTTTTGTTAAGAACGTGTAAATAATTAAATGTTATAAGAGCCTAGGCTGGAGACCGAAGTGTGCCCTTTACAGATTGTCGATTCTGACCACTCGTGCACCACTCTAACACTTTTTTGTCACTCGCGGTAGTTCGTTGCGTGTTTGGGTATCTAATTACAGTAGGAAATTTTTTTTAGAAAACTGCGTTACATTGTAAATGCTTAAAATGTTGAATGCCTCCTTGTTTTTCCTCGAACAAAAATACATTACTGCTATCCTATCAAAGAAATTTTTATGAAAAAATTATTAAAATTATGCACACAAAATTTTATCTTGACATAAAGATCCATGAAAGATTGTGATATAACACCTACAAAAAAATTTTTGGCCTTGTATAATTCCGAATCACTATTGTTAAATTGTGAAAATATCAAATAAACAGTATTTTGCGAAGACTGTTTTAAAATCATTTTTTTACACATTTTTTAAACAAAAATAAACCCCGAAAAAAGGCTGCTGCTCAAGCAAGTGTTATGGACGAAGAACCAACTTTTTTTGAAATTGGCTAAAACGACAATCGCTCCCCCGCGTTCTGGAATCACGGCGATACGGGACCGCCGACAAATGTTAGGCCACTGGCCGATTCCCAGACCTGACAGTAACAACTAAATCTGAGTCACTGACGAGACAGAATTTGTTACAACGAACCAGATAATCCACTCAAGATCAACCCCCAACGCTGCCCGTCTGCCCCGGGTCTGAGACCAGGTCAATGTTGGATTTTCGCGATGATGACGGCTACCTGGACAGCGTTCGAACCTACCTAGTGAGTGGACACATGGTGGAACAGAATCGGACTAACAATTTCAGAAACTTGCGGAGGCGGGTCAAGAAATGATACAGAAAACAGCTGAAGAATTATCAAATTGAATACAACCTATATTAAAAATGTGCACTTGAACCTTCTTTGTCGGCCATTCATGACGACCATGTCGCGACCATAAAGCTTACAGTGTCCGTCGCAAGCTTAATTTTATATCAATTATAGTATCCTGTATTAAATAAATTTGGATACATCTTTGTCCTCAAAAAAGTAGATGTGTAGGTATAAACAGTTATTTTGTTGTTAAATTAATGTGTTAAAACCCTGGAACTTCGGAGATGTGGAACGACACAGCGATCAGAAGTAGAAGCAGCAGATGTCCTCTAATATAATTTATTCTGTAAGGACGAGGACTTAGCAGGATTTTTGAATGATACGGATATTAGGATTTTGTCAGCTAGAATCTTCAATGTTGAAAATGTGAAAAAATTGCTAGACTAATTATTTTTTGATATTTATAAGACCATAGGAATCTGAAGAGTCTAGTCAGAGAGAGATATGGAAAAAGTTTTGGTTTTTCTTCGTCGCAATTTTCGGGGGCTTAGCGGGTGAATGGTAGGAATGGTTATTTCAAGACATCTTATTGGAAATATTGTACAGGTAAGAAAATAAGGAATGGTATGTTGTGCGGCGAAAAAATACAGTCTCTTCGACGCGTAGTCTTCAGTGTGACTAGTTCACGTGTTGTGATGATGTATGTCGGTGTGCGGATTATAAAATCTATTTGTACGGGGCCGAGGGGGGGTCGTGAGTGGGGCTGAAACGATGTAATAAATCATGATGGTGTTGTTTGGTGTTTTTTTGTGATTTTGGTGTCTGGAATGTTTTGGTGTTTTTTTGTTGTGTGTGTTGTTTGGGAGTTTCTTGGTGCATCGGAATCTCGGAGTGATGGTATCGATCTGGCTAATTTGATTATTGCTTTGGGGAACGTTGAAGTTTCTAGACGATGTTCGGAGAATAAAATTGCTGGAAGTCTGAAAATGGGCGGGGGCGAGGGGGCGGGGAGTCTGGGGGTATCTCTGATGGTGGTTGAAGGGCGCGCATACTGGTTGTAATTTTTCTATGGTGGTGTATTTCAAGACGTTGATTTTTTGGTTTTGATTTAAAAATAAAGAACTGTTAAGGGGTAGAGGGCGATCGGCGTGAGGTATCTCATGGTTTTTACGTATTCGTCTTTTGATAAACGTTATTGATTGCTGTGATGGATTGGTCGCTGCCAAGTGTGTTTGTTCGCGACTGCTTTGTGAGTAAGTTCTGATTTGGTGGTTTAGAGACTTTGGTTGCAAGAAAGGAGGGTGTATCGGGTTCGATGAGGTTGGAACATTAAGGTTAACGTAACCACATATCTCAGCGCTGTCACCTCTGGCCAAAAGTGGACTGTGTCCTTGTTCTTATTTTCGTAATTCACGCTCTCTTGCCTTCCGCGGAAAACGTTGTTGTATTCAAACATGGATCGGTGTGTTTTTGTGGATGGATTTTCTCTCTTCGCCCTCATCAATCTTTCACTCTATGCTTTGTAGTTCTTGAGGATTAAATGCGAGTGTTTGTCGACCGGGCAACTCGAGCCCTGAAAATTATTTCAAATTGAAATTTGATTTGAAAATAAATGGATGTTACATTGAACTTTTGCCACCGTTGAATTTTAGATTTCCTTTAATGTGTCAAAGAATGAATAAGTATTCATAAAATCAACATTTTTCTTTCTTTGTTGAGTTTACACGACATCAATTTTTATCGATTTTTCTCTGAAGTTGGTAATTTCTTCAAAATAACCGTATATTGTAGTTAATTATTCTTTCGTGGGCAAAAACAAGTCACTTTGTGTCCCCTAAACCAGATAATATTGACAATTGATACTGTTTACTTTTTGGACTCAATGTGGTAAAATCGGACATCAAATAAATTGCAGGCGCTTTCACTAAGTTTCTTTCGTTATTTGTTTATTGTCGAAAAAACTTGAATAAAAGTGCGGGGTATGACAGTTTTATTAGAAGCCGAAAAATATGCGCACGTTCTGTTACGGTGGCAAATTATGGGCGGTTATTTTATATTTTAATAATGACAAAACTGATTTTCTTCCGTTTTTTCTTCAATTGACCGTTTTAGATTCGAATATGTTTAATTTACGATTATTGTCTCAAAGAAAAAAAATATATCGTAAAAAACGAAAGATGTAATTTATTTTTTTTTCCTATCAAATATTGTTGAAGCTATTGAATGATGTTTTATAAATTTTGCTTAACGTTCAACTTTGAGATAAAAATATGGGGGTTTTTTAACGTCAGGCCAGATTTGGTCCACCGCTGGTGGTGTGAGCTGGGTTGGTGGTGGAATGCTGTGAGCTTGTGGGTAAGGTACGATAATCGGGATTCTCAGGTGAGAGTCTGTGGTCTGTTCAGCGGTTGTTTGTGAAATTGATGGTTCCGAGTTTTTTGATTCGTAGGTAGATTTTTTTCATGAATTTTGAATTTTTTTCAAAAAAAGTAGGTCTCTTGTTAAATTTATAGTTTAGCATTTCAACAAAAATTAGACGCAATTCCATAGTGTCAAAAGGTTATGCTCTCTTGAAAAAATTTCAAAAAAGAGTTCCATTTGAACCCTAATCGGCCTCTCTCGCGCGCTCTCTCGCGCACAATCCCCTTAAAAAAAATTTACCATATATTAAACAAAGAGAGGCGGCTATAGCTGTTTTGACCGCGAGGCTCGCCAAATAACGCATTGTTATGATCTCATTGACAGGCAAACAATTTACGAGAAGATCAAACTAGCTAGCTTTTATTTTCGATGAATAGATGACATTGTTCAAATCATTCATTCATAAATTTGCCCATACTCACAACACAAGTGATAAGAGAAATGCAATGAGGAGTAGGATATCCGCTATTTAAGAGACCCCCTCTCGAAACTATTCTCTTGAACGTTTTTCTCAAGATCAGATGCTTGGCATTGATAAATACCGAGCACCTTCTGTCAGAGTCTGTAATACTGTAATCTCAGGAAAAAGCACCTACACATAGATTATTTCTGAAGCCTCGGGTTTCTCACGAAACTTCAACTCGATATAGAGATATCAGTAAAAATAGCCCAAATATGGACGGTCAACTCCCCTTAAAGGCGTGCGCGAATGACACTGACCCTCCTGCGCGCCCGAGTTCTCAGAGATGCTATACCATACTTACCAGTCTAGAACAAAAATTTCGGGTTTTGAAATAATGACTAGTCAATTTATCCATAATTGACTCAAGTTATTTTATTCTCTTTAATCCGGATACTGACGGATTCGAGGTAATATCAAAAACTAAAATAAGCTTTTACTGCAGAAGAATTTTTCAAAACAAAATAAGCTCCTAAACGATTACCTTATCCGCTACCAACTACACTCGGATGCGGGGCGACGTTTCGGGTAAATAAACTATAATCATCGTTTCTATATAATTGCAAATAAGAAAGCTTAAATCTGAGCCAATGAGAGATCGCGATATTCTATCTACCGTAAAAAGCCGGACGAGGGAGGCCGAGTTGATTGTCATTTCCCGAAGTCTCATGTGATCATCTCTCCCATGAATCAGCGCAAACATTCAGAATGTAATCGTTTATCATATGTTGACGATTATGAGATTTGTCAGAATTAAAAAGATCGCAATTTGAAAAATCAGATTACGATTCTATTAAGAAATTTAAAAAGATCGGATTAAGTATCACAGCTCGTGTCGATAGAATCCGACTTAGTTTGTCTAGCTCACCTTTAATGCATTCTAAGATCGAGAAATCTTAAGTGAAAGTCATCAAGTTCAAATTCCCAATTTCGCGATCGAGACGACCGCTCAAACAGAAGTTGAAAATTCATGCACTCGAATCGTCAATTATTAATAATCAAACTTTTTGCAGGAGGCAGAAATGGAGATGACACAAGGATGTGAAACGTGTACAGTGAAGGATTTGATATATTGTGCGACACTCCGAAGATTGTGAGAAGACAGCTCTTCCCCCGTCTCGTACGTCCTCACTCACTGAATTGACTGTCCGTGTTCGCTTTCTAACAGCTATTCAAAGCTCTACTACTAATCAGAGAGCTAGACTTATCGAAAATTTGTCAGACTGGCAAAGCTCACTATTCGCGAAGATTTAAGTGGTAAATGAAGGAATTCTTTGGTATAAGTATATATATTTTCATAATCAGGCCTCTTTTGAGACAGCGCCTAGATGATTACGGCACCTGGCCATAGTGCGACAATTAGCTATGGGAGGCCGCAACAATTATCTTCGTAGTTGCCGAACACATTCATGCCCATTCGGCGCCCGCACTGCGTGTATGCTGTCAGTTGTGGATATTTCATATGGGCTTAACGGGATCTCTTAGGCACCTATATTGCCGGGCTATTTTCAGCCCACACTTTCTCTATATACATTCGGCTCTTCGAAGACGGACTAATCCGATTAAGTTCTGAAAGCCTAAACCTAAGCAAGCAATAATATAGTATGATAAATAAAATAACAAGGAATTGCTCTGACATCGAAACCTTTCGTATTAAATTTCTTTTCGGAGAGGATCACTGAAATTGTTCACATCATCAGTTTGTTTAAAAACATTCGAAACATGGTCTGACTTCGGATGCATTCTTTCGAAGTTCTATAGATATCTCTGAAGCTGTGTGCTCTCGTTTTCGAGTATCTAACGCTCTTGATCCATTAATGGTTGTCACAAGCCGGCGATCATAAATGGAAATGTTGGCTACAAAAAAAAACCCGTAACTATGTTCTCCGAAGGCTAAGCCGTTAGATATTAGGGATAAACGTTATGTTATCAAATTATTCGCACGCTCGAGGCATACAAAGTCTATTAGCATAATAGGTATGACCTCATCCATAGCTATGTATCAACCTTCTATGAAGCTACAATTGTAGTAAAACCCACAGATTTCCCCAAAACCAATTCAGTCCACCTATTCAAGTCATTTGCGAACACCACTGAGAGCTTAATTAATTCGAACAATTTTTATAAATTAAGTTCGTCGAATATTTTACCCAATTTCACCAAGTGCAGGAAACAATGGGTGTTAAATAACAGACCTAATCAACTTCTGACTCCAGTTCGAAGGCACAATGACTTTTCGGACGAACTTTCTAATGAAAAAAATAATTCGGAAATGCTAAATATTATGGATGAAGGAAACTCATATTCGTAATGATATATTGACTGGTCACAAATTGGTTATTAGAATTTTTCCCAGACCAATTATGTTGACAATTAACTTGATTTTGAGTGGTTCGTAGGTGTGATCTGATTGTGTTCTCTTCATTGCATATAGAAGGAGATTAAACTTCATTTATTAGAAGTACTTTCCCAAAATAAGCATTTTGAAACAAGAAGAATATTTTCTCTATTCAGGGATCGGGCCTGGAGGACTTTTTATGTTTTTTTCCTGTGCGATCCGTGTTCTTATTGGCAAAAGATCCATCGCGAACCACTATTATTAACAATCATTGATTTGCATTTTACCGCAAGTTTATATTTCAACCAGAAAATACCATTTTTTTGATCATGGGACTAAATGTTGTGTTCATCTATTTTCCTTATTTCACACTCACTAGGAAGCTTCAACACCTAAGAAAAATTGCGCTGAAGACTAGCAAAGAACAGTTTTTGGCTCGACTACTTGAGACTGAAAGGTATTGATACCGCACCAAATCCGATTAGTCTTATTTTTCATTCTTTCTGGAAAATAAAAGGTCATGAAATTTTAGCGATGAAAATTCTGAATGCATTCTCCAAATATGTACATTGTCAATCCGGTTGGAAAATTCGCAGTGCGGGAGCAACCATTGTTGTAGGAGTCTGGAGAGGTGTGTAATGGATGTAACGATTGAATTTTACTACGAAACTTGTCTTACAGATGCGACAGGAGTAACCTCAGAGAAGTATTTATACCCGACCCGCATAATCATAATGAATTGCCCGGGAAGGCATCACGATCGGACAAATAGTATGAATTGAGATTTCTGTCTGCTAAATCACCTTAATTTTGAGCGAGTCAAAAGTCGACAACAGAAAGGTCGCATTGTGAAGAACTTGTGTTTTTAAGATAAATAATATAGCAAGAACATCTGCAAAAAACGTACAGAACATCGATAACAGGAGACAAACTTTTCTTGAAACGAGTGTTGAGATAAGAATCTATCACGCTGATAAGAACACAATTTTTCGTAGAAATTTTGTTGGACTGTTTCGCGTGATGCAAATATCTACTCTATTGATTTTTTCAACAAGAGTATTTTGAACTCCGAACCATCGAAGTTTTGAGGTTGAAAAAATTTTATCTCAACAGATCAGTTTAATCGCGCTCGCGACGCCTCAAGGGTTTAAGAATGGACTATCTTAGGATTTTTTCAATAGTACTTGTCGAAAGCCGGTGAGAATCGAAAGTGCAAAGTTTGTTAAAAAATCTTAGAAAATTATTCCATTCTCGAATTAATTTTATGTTTAGCAGTTGAAGACGAATTGAAAACATTATTGAGCGGAAGAATGTCGTTCACTTATTATGTGTAATACTATTCCAACCACTGAGAATAACGGAAGCACCAGTGGGTTTGTTAGATTTGGGGGGATGTATATATTAATAAATTAACAGGCATAGGGGAAGGGATGAATCTATGCAAAACAATCCATATTTCGTATGTTATGGACTAACAAAACCATTAATGTATTGAGGTCCCTCTTGTTTTAGCGGCGTTGATTAGTCAGCAGGAGCGGTTGTGGTTTATTAGCTGGGTAATGTGATTCACAAATCTTATTAGTCCTCATCTTTATGTCAGCTGGATGGAAAATGACAGTCAATTCTTCTGTAGTGAATGTTTATCAGAGTAAGTCTGGAGAGTATACTTATCATTAATTAATTTAACATAAGCAGTGGGAATATCCTGATCTCGAATCAATTTGATTTTGGCAGATGAGAAATTGTATAGATTGACTGATGAGGCAGTCATCAATGTCGTTGGATTGCAAAATTTGCATATCTCTACAGTCATTTATGAATTAATTCGGCTAGATTATTCTCAATTAGGGGAGTACATGCGACGTCTACTTGTTTGCATTTTCTCAGGACACCGCTTTAGAAAAATTGCAGCTCTAGCGAAGACGTTCACCAGTAGCTGCTAGTGGCTCAGACCCTTTGCGTTTTATAATGTGCTAAACCAAGCAGTCAACTGCACATGGTATTATAAAGGATCGTCAATTGTCCAATTGTTGTGCACTATTTTTGAATTTTAATGACTTCAAATAATGGTAAATTTCGAGAAGTTTTCTCCTGTTTAGCAAATATGCAGATTCCGGATGAACCGCGATCCGAATGATTCACCAAGTATGACGATAATTTGCAAGAAATATTTTGTCTTGCTGACAATCAGACCCGATTTCCTGTAGATTTGATGGTTCAGTACGTTGACCCGCAGAATTAACACAGAAGTCTTTTATCGCTTTCTCTGATTGTCTTCGCTCGTCAAGAATAACAGTTGACTGATACGGGTAGTGCAGCAACCCCACTCAACTACGAAAAACCATAATTAACCTTCAAGCCAATCAAGTTATTTGTCAAAAATACGGGTTATATATGAATGGCCGAACTAATGACTAAATTGACATTTCGCAATCCAGGATTCTTGTTATCTTACACGCGAAATGCCTTTTCGGTGAAGTGTCAATCAATTTCCTTGAACTTGGATATCGCGATCTATCGACAAGGTGGAATAAATACACACTTCTAATAAAGCCAAGGAAATGTCTTTGATCTAGATAGACCTGTGAATTTTTACATTAATGTTTCTCTGTATTCTCTAGTTAGTTGGTTGGCGGTTATGTTTTGCGTACGAGAATTTTGAGATTGGAAGTCTAGAGAAGAGAATCCGAGTATGAATGATCAGTCATTGAAAGTCAGAGCGTCACTTCGAAAGATATTAAGAAACTTGAATTTGCGAACAGATTTATAGTTTCGATTATTTGTTTTTCTGTGAATTACTGAACATTTATCCCTATAACACGAACTTTTTGATGGAAATCCGATAGGCATGTGAGCGGGGTTAGGCGGCCAATCATGCAATCACATCGCTAGAGACCTCATGGAACACATCATGGGCCGCATTTTCAGCCGCCGACATCCAAACTTCACCTAAAAGGCGACTATCATTGACCATATCATACGACTGTTTAAATGCACACAGACATAGGCCCGAAAGAGAGATTGAAAGAGTTCTTGACAATAATAGGATTTCAGGACAGCTAGTCAACATGTGGCTAATCGTTTCTTTATTAACCCATGTGCCGTAAAATAATATTTCTGACGTCATAATACTAGTCTACAGGATCTTTTTTGGATCGACGTCCGAGTTTGGATGCATCTCTAAGTTCTTGCATGTCCCTAGCTTAGTGCACGGTAATCAGACCAGTTTTGGAGCCCATCGGCATTTTAAGGTGCACAGGAGAAAATCCGGCACATCATGGCACCATTTTGGTAAGCCTACGCTCGAATGACTCCTGCTTTTTGTAAATAGAAGTTTTGTTTATTGCTTTAAGTAGTCTATGGGTTTAANCTCAGGCTGAACATGTCATTTTTCTACAGTCCCTTCTAACTGACTAATTTGCGAGCCTGCACAATTTCAATTAATATTTATGACCAATTTTGCAAAATATATATATCGTCGCAAACAAATACGCCCATAAACTCATGGCGACGGACATTTCTGGTAAATATCTTTCAAGCCCTTAGTTAATTATGCAGCATAATTTATGCTGCGTCGGAAATAGGTTAATTGATTCAAAAAAACTCATTATGTGACATTATTTTGGTCTATTTCACCCACCTTCCTGGGCAGAAAATCTTCAAATTTTAGGAATTTACTCAGAATTTAAAAGTGTGTTTGAACCAAATTTTTACGGTTTATTGATTTTTTTCTCTTTGGTGCTTTCGCGCGGTTATATTAGACAGAAAAAATTCGGATCAAAGTGAAGATGGCACCACGAAATGATTTGAATTTGGTGGAAAATGTGTTCAATTTTAATCTCATTTTGCGATTTATTTATCATTTAAAAGACTCAATATAGGAAATGCAAATCAACTGTCAATATTTGGCATCTTAGGCATGTTGATCGCCCACTTTTGAGAACTCAGAAAAAAATGAAAAATCTAATAAAAATTAATTTTATTTCGAATGACTCTACGTTATCCGGGATCAATAATCTTTCATTAGTCGCTGTAATATGAAATAAATTAAAGTCACCGAGAAATTCAAGGGTTATTTTCACGTTATTATGAAAAGGCCGTGGTTTTTAAACGTTTGAATTTTCGTATAAGCTCAAAAATCAAGTGAAACGCACGTTAGCCTTGCTGTAAATTAGAAAGTAACCCTTGCATTTTTGCGGTGACAAATGAATTGGATAAAAGATTTTGCGGGGAACTGCGGGAAAAATTGCGGGAATTGCGAGCTTGTAATTGGCTGCCACTTTTACGTTATTCCCCCTCCTCACTTTGATGACGAATCTTCTGCATCAAAAAAAATCGAGCCCAAGGAGTGTATTGTGATAAGATTTATTCAAATGAAAGCTCTAGATTTTGATTTAGTTCAGACTAATTTTCACATTGTTTTAAAACACTACAAATTGTTATAAACAGAAATGTAAACAAGATTTGCTTCACGTCCTCATAATTTTATCGCGATTTCATAATTACGTCTGGTAGACAGCCCTGAGTCAGGGTCCCTAAGTGGATAAAATAGCAATTGGAACAAAATTATCGGATCCATGGAACAATTTCGACTCTTACTAAGAAGTAAAACAATAAAAAACTGACTGACTATTTTATATTAACAATTAAAACCGGATTATGAAAGCGCGCAAAAAAACCAAGGCTGTATTTATTTCGGATTTTTAGGAATGATTTGATTTAGAAGATTGAAATGCAAATTAGTTTTCAAGGTTAATAATCGATGGCATCTTGAGTGGGAGAGTGAGTTAACGACGGGGGAAAACCTCACATAACTTAGTCTTTTCAAATGACATTTTGGCACAGAAATTGAACTAGAATAAACCTCAATTACGAATTAATTTCTAACGGTCGGGGATTTCAAATATTAAGAACGGAGTCAGATATCCCCTATTCATACTTTTGTTAATATCCTGGCCCTGATTAGGAAACGTAGTCTGTTTTCAAGTAGGA
>SCLH01000055.1:59475-100453 GCA_004367855.1 Oikopleura vanhoeffeni | reverse complement strand
TTTTTTGTTATAATAATTAACTACAAGTATGTAAGAACATGCTTGATTTTTTATTTCTATATCAAATTTCTTCCAACTTTTCCAAAACCTCAAAAATATATTTTTTAACATCTAGATAATTTGTTATTTTGATATCTTGTTATTAAAGAAATAATACTTGTTATGAGTATAATGAGTATTTTTCTATTGATGAGCATCAAATATAATTTTTTTTTTGCTCAAAATTATCAAATCAATGAGTTGTTGACTTCTATTGAAATAAGTTATTTCAAATAACTCATCTATTTCATTATTGCTCGTCGATAGAAAAATACTCATTTTCCAAATGAACTTTATTTAATCAAGGTTACTCCAGGTCAAACAGAAATTAGTGATAATAACTCTTTTTTTTAAAGATAATTTCTAGTATGTTTTTACTTTAGTTTATAGAGAATGGTTCTGAAAATTAAGAATTTCACACAAAAAATTTCTGGTTTCAAAAGAAAACGTCATGTATTTTTTGATAATGTAATATTATTTCATTAAAATTCGCGAACTTGAATTAATTTTTTCGAATAAAATTCCTCAGAATATATTATAAAGAACTAGTTGGCAGAGTAAGAATTTTTTACTGATAAAACTCATTATGTAATTTAACATTTAATCACGCTAAAATAAACGCTTAAAGCAGAGTATTTTTCGATTAACGGGCATCATAGTACATATTTCATAAAGTCACTTTTGTATGAATAACTGATGACTGGCCTGGGTTATTTCGTGACAAGTGAAACATATATTAAACTATGTAAAGATATGTTGAGAGAATTTTAAAGACCGAAAACGCCATGAGAAATAATGAAAAAAATTTATTTGTTCTTGTTAACAAAGATTAAACAGGCAGTTTTCTTGATGAGTCTGAGATTTGGTCATTTTCTCCTAAATGTTGCTTATGAGAGCGATTAAGGATCATTTTCTGAAATTTCAGACTACACGAAAGATGTAAAACTTCTAAAATTTCTTGCGACTTTTATCTAAATTTTTTTCTGACTAATCGTTATTATCGTTCAGTTTAAACTTGAGAAAAACATAAATTGATTTTCGTTAGCATTAAAATGCCATGTTTACAGTCCGAAATTGGGAAGTCACCAATCGAAAATCATGTTCGAAATTTTCTTGAAAAGCTTTCAAAAATTAAGAAAATTAAAAATGTTTAATATTTACATGAACCAGAAATCATATTTAAATTAGGCCCAATATATCGCCGAAAGTTTTTTGCCAAAAATCTCGGTGATATTGAGCACTATCGTTGAAATTGGCACTATCGGCTATATCTAGGGTCATACCCGGGAGCACTATCTGCCAAACTAAAAGCGTCAGCAATATTTCCATAAATTTATACAGGGTCAACTCTTCTCAAAAAAAAACGAATCCGACCATCAAAAAATTTCTAGAGCCACCTAGTGGTTAGAAATTAAGCATGAAAAAAACACTTTTTTGGGATTTGTAGAGCACTTTAAGGTATAATATATTTCTCATTAAATTTAAATTAAATGGATCGTGTTAAGAAAAAGTTAAGCTATTTACTACAACAAAAATTTTTCGAAAATTTTGAAAAAAAATGTTTTGTCGAATTTTGAAATAAAATTATGGTCATTTTGATGAAAAATGCGTAGGCGGAAATGACATTTTATAGAAAAATTGCAAGCTGCATTGGTTTGGTTTGCACCAAAATTTTTTTTAAGTTATCGGGGTAACAGGAATTTTCCAAGCGTTTCGATTAAGCATTATAAGCCAGTTGGTGGGGTTTTGGTTGGGACCAAAATCGACAATTTAAACTTTAAATTGCCATTTACCAAAAAAAAAATTTTTCAAAGTTTTTTTTTCAGATCAGAATTTTTTTTTCTCAAAAATTCTGCTTCCGAGTGTTTACTGTTTCATGCTTTGAATAAATTATCAAGTTTTAAAAGACGATTTCAACCCCGGTATGACCCTAGCTATATATCCATTAAACCCCCTTCACACACCTTTGACTATCTAAAGACTAAAAAAAAACAATTCGGGAGCCAAAACGGCGCAGAAATTACATTCGTCACAGACCTTACATTCAAAATAATGTGATGGAGTTTGCAATTTATATTCCAAAAATATTGTGGAAAAATTTTTTTATATCAATCGTGGATCGTTAAATTCCGTTGTGGCGCGGGTTGGTAAGAGGGCCCGTGTACTTATAGTTATTTTTCCCTATTTTTTTTTTTTTTTTTGGATTTTCGTCAAAATTTCTTAAAAACAAATTATTTGTGTGAAAACGATACGATGATATTCGAAATTCTGAAGGACAGCAAGTTTTTTTTTTTTTTTTTAAGGAAGTATTTGAGGATATTTTGATATAAGTTATTATTTATCTGGCAAGTCTCTATACGAAAGCATATTTTTTTCACAAGTGATTTTTATGAAACGTCTCCCAAATAATGAAAAAAAAAAAAAATTTTCGAAAAAAATTATTTTTCGAGGAAATTGGAACGCAATTTAAACCCAAATAGAGCCGACAAGACAAATCAGATCAAATATTAGAACATAAGGTGCGTACTGATTTTTTAGTTTACAGCTGATTAGCAATATTTTTCACATTTACTTGCATGTATTTCGCGCGCGGCGATAGAAATAAATTGTTTTGTAAGCGATCGGATATCATATTTCAAATTTTGAGACCAGTTATAAAATAGCTTAAAGTTTCCAACTTGTAAATTTGTAACTTTATGTCATGTAAAAAATGTATGGTTTTTTCAAGAAAAATCAAGGTGAGTGAACTTCTTTTCTCTCGCAGTTATCTAGTTTACAAACTTCGAAATTTAAAAAAAGTTACGTGTCTTTACTTAATTTTAATCTTGATCTCAATCAGTGACAAATAATGGGGTGTAAATTGATAATTTTCCAGTTTTCCCGTGATAAGCGGCATCAAGTAATTGCCTTTAGATTTAGGCTTTGGGTGTAGGCGANAAATTTAAAAAAGTTACGTGTTCTTTACTTAATTTTATCTTTGATCTCAATCAGTGACAAATAAGTAAATTGATATATTTTCCTGTTTTCCCGTGATAAGCGCTCAAAGTATTGCCTTTAAATAGGCTTTTGGGTGTGAGGCGAAGTTCTCGTTTCTGGGTGTGAGGAGGTTAACACCTTTTGGTTAATCTGAGAGGTGTGGGCTGAAAATCGGTCTCATGAGTGGCTAGGAAGGGTCTTAGGAGTGTTAAGATTGGCTCCCTCAGCCCGAAACTCTCAGATTAGCCAAAAGTTGTTAAAGGGATATGTGGAGAAAAATAATTTTTTTAGTCATAGGAAATCAGGGAAAAATAATTTTTATAGACATATTACGGAATTTGACCTCGGAAAATACCGATACTTGGTCATACAATTCCAAGACGAAAAGTTAAAATATCATATCAAACAATATCGATGTCACCTATCGAAATCTTTAATATCACGAAAATTTAACTTTAAGGTTTTTGAGTCGCTCCAACCACTTATAAGTTATAACTCAAAGTTTGAGTCTCAAACTCGCGCAACTAAATTTCAATTGTAAAAATCACGAACACGTTTTTAGTGAATTTGTATTTTCTTGTTTAGTTGATTTATTTTCAGTATTTTTCTTGAATATTCAATATTCTTATTTGGAACTAAAATGATTTTTTCTTCCAAAACGCTCACTTGGAAATTTTTGGTAGTTTTAAAAATAAAAAGCATTGAGAAAATTAAATTCTCTTACTCAATTTACTAAAATCTGTGTGAAAAAAAACTCAAAAATAATAACCTTGGTTGAGAATTCATGTAAAATTTTCTATTGACAAACGAACGTCATCAGAAGATTCGATTTTGACAATTTAAGAGCCACGCCTTTGAAAATATCTCAGTTAAACTATTGGGATTCCCAGTCTCCTGCCGAGAAAATTATTTAATAAATTTGTTTTGAATACCTCTCACGGAAATATTTTGACGAGAGTTTTTTCTACTTTTAATAAACTTATGTCTTTAGAGCGTCATCTTCAGAAAACTTCCGGAAACAAACTGAAAAATATTAACCAAATTTCATATCCTTATTAAAGGACTGTAAAATAACTTGGGGAGGACTAGCGATATTAGCAAAAGTGTGATAAGAGATATGAAACGATTAATCTTTGGACGTTGAAATTTGATTAAATTTCAAAATTAATTTAGACAAACAAATCGATAATTAAAAACGCACGAATCACATTTTTCCCACGTGACCAGGTCTTGAAAACTAGATGTTAAATTTTTTTTATTATTTTCAACGAAACTTGATAAGTTACTTCTGAAGTGTAAACTCAAGTAAAAGCTTTCATGAATCATAAAAATGTCTACAAAATGTTTCGGTTAAAACTTTTTCAATACGAAAATAACCGACTAGACCATGCTTTTTTGCCCGACAAAATCAAGCAGAATGCAGTTAAAACAAATTTCACTGCTGATTTCATCTTAGTACCCAATGTCTTTTAGCTTTTGGGGTGTTCTCCGAGGAGATTCACGCTTAACCAATCAGAGCGCGACTTAGTTAGTTAATTTAAGGGGCGTTTCAATCTCCCCGGGGAACACCCCAAAAGCTAAAACACATTCGGTATTTTCCAAGATTAAGGTTGTGGCAAAAATAGGCTATTCCAAATAGTCTACCAGAAATGTTCTCTCTGAGAAAAACGATGCTCAAGAGTATAAAATTTGGTATTATTGATTAAGCCAATTCATGTTGCACGTGAGAAAACTCTGAGTAAAAATGGGTTTTCTTTTTGGCTCATTTTATCTCTGAACGAATCTTGGACTTAATTTTGGTAAACAACTTTGACTGAGATTTTTGGTCTCAACAAATTGATTTAATTAGCAAAACTTAACCAACCACAAATTTAACCGGTTGTCAAAAAATCAGAAAAATGAAAAATATGACTCTACTTATGACTGAACGTGAAATTAGCCGGATACAGTTCAGATTTCACTTTAAAAACTTGACCGCATTTTATTATAAAGGCAGAAAATTGCCAATTTTTGAAAGAACGTTAAAATGGTCAAAATTTATTTTGATTTTAAAACGGCGTGAAATTGGAGCGGGGTCTTTTAATAAATTAATAGATCATTATAAGGAAAAAATATGGTTACCTTATAATAAGGACCTGACATGTTTAAAATTGTTTGTCGCGCATGTTGCTACAATTGAAGGTCCCTTTATTTACAATTTGAGCTCAGCCAATAACCCGTTTCAAAAATTGTGAAAAACATTATTTCAGAATTTTTTTTCACCACATTTCCCAGAATCCCTAAAATTTCATATCAATCGGATAAAGTTTGGGAGCATTTTCTAATTTTTGATTGATTTGATTTTTTTTTGGACTTTTCCGAAAACATTTTTGTGTTTTTTTCGATTATACTATGCTTTTTTGACTTTGCTTATTGAAGAAATGACGTAATACGCATGAAATTAGGAAATATGACATTTTGATTTTTCATAAACGTTTAAAATTATTACATCGTCCTCAATTCTGCTCAGAAATGGCGACATAACCACTTTTTTGTAGGGAAATTTTATTTAAATCATTTCTAAAAAGTAACCCGTGGTGAACTCAATTAATTTATTAAACTATTCAACAGACATTTGTTTCTGAGTAGTATATGCGCCAGCAAATCTAGACGAAAGTGGTTTTGGGAACGTGGTCCTGAAAACCACACCCCTTAGAAAATACAGAAATACCTGTTTGACCGTCTAACACGTTCACACACGATGATAAACTACAGGAAAAACATTTTTCTTCGGAAACTTTGTCCGTCAAAACTTTTTGCATCAAGCTTGTTTTGTGAACCAATTTTTGTTGTCAAAAATTTGTAAGTCAAAATTATTTTTGTCAAGAGTAAAGATTTACTGAAAAACTTTGATCATTTGAGGTTTAATAAGAAAATGTTCAGTTCCATAGATAAGTAATTAAAATTTTTTTTTCTAATTTTGACTAATAGAAATTTTAAAAACTGAAAAACACAAAAGTTTGTCGAAAAAATAAAAAATTCTGTTCAAAAACGAATTTTTAACGAACAAATAGAAATTTTTGACGAAATTTATTTTGATTGACAATATATTAAAATTACGTGACATCACGCGATTCTTGTCCCGAAATAGTTCTTCACCAAAATAAAGAAAAAAAAATAATATGAACTCGAGCATCGTAATCTTTATCGAAATTGATCTCTACTGCGTCTTTTACACCACGCGTCATGACTTTGAGCCAGTGTCCAATCAGAATACTTTGTCGACTAAATTCTATAATCTCGGTATTTCATTGCTCACTTTCTCATAGTTATGACGCGTGGTGCAAAAAGCGCAGTAGGGATAATTTTCGATATAGCTAAGCATAAGCAAAAGTGCCGACTGGACCAAACCCCGTTGAATTTAAAGTCAATTCGATCCCTGCCTCAGATTCAGAAACCAAAAAGTCGCCTTATCAATAATGTTTTTGTATCGAAATTCAATTTATTTAGCAGCATATGTACGATATCATTCGTGAATTACCGACGACTAACTTCTCATAATAGTTTATTTTTTAAATTAATTTTCTCTTTGAACACGTTGGTTAAAACGATTCTAAACTGAAATAATATTTTTACAGTTGTTTGGCACGTAATATTATTAATTTAGTTCAATGCATTGTTAAAAAAATGAAAATTGTTATATCACCAAATTTCCAGGATTATTTTCGAAATGTATATATTTTTGCTCAAAAAAATTTTTAGTCAATTTTTTTGTCCCATCTTTTGATATTCAAATAGCGCACGTAAAAATTTACCAATTTGAATTCAATATTCGCGCGATGAAAAGTGCAAAAGACAGACATCGAAAGAACAACTACAAAAGTACAGTGAGTTTAGTACGACGAAACGTTTTTTGTGCCTACCGTTAAAAATGTTATCAGGAAAGTGTTCAAAAAACGATCGTACTTATCAGATAATTTTAAGCCAAATTATCGACAAATTTTTTCTGGAAAATGCCGATTCTTGGAAAACGGGACATAACTTTACTTCAAAATTTTTTCTAGGTCAAATTCAGCACAGAAACTAAAAAATTTCCGAAAGAAACTTAAAAAATTTCCCGAATGTTTTATAAAATCTGAGCTGGAAGATTTTTGCCGTTTCATTTTTTTTTGAATAATAAATGATTATTAATCATTGATCATAAAACAGTGTCAATCAGTTTTGAGCAAAATTAAGTCGGATCGGAAGAAAATCGTATCCGGATTCGGATTAAATTAAAAAAATGATCTCATAGATACAGAAGTCTTAGAAGTGATTTTATTAAACTATAAGCTCAATAAGTTAAAATTGCTGCCAAATTTCAAAATTTTTTTAAAAACCAATTCAAAAAATAAATTTCAAATTAGCCTAAGTGAATTAATTGAACAACTTGACTTAATTTTTAAAAACTAATAATCAGGAATAAATCTTATGTAAAAAGTGCAGTTAGTTTTTTCCGCTCCGTTGAAAAGGCGTTTATGACTTTGAACTGGCCTTGATGGCTCAATGGACTCTAAAACATGGATTTGTTTCAAATATTCATGTTTGACGAAGTAAAAAACATTGCCTAAGTTCCAGATTACTAAGGTCGGAAAAAAAATAAACGTTATGAACCGAGCGGCTCTCAGACATGTTAAAAAGCTTATTTTACGAAGTCTCATTTTTGTTATGGTTCAAGCCAAAAAAAATTTAAAAAAAAATTTCGATGTAAAAAAAAATTTCCAAATTTCCTATTTTTCTAAGTATAAATTTCCTTCGATGTTCTGTAACTTTCAAAGTTAAAATCGTTTGACGCTGATTTTTGTTGCATGAGTTCACTTTGATTTCAATCTTAAAAAACAAGAAATAAAAAAATTTTAATTTCGAAAAAAAAAATTCAGAAATTTTCTTAGATTGATGAAAATCGCGGACCTTTAGATTTCGCTCTCAGACATGGTAGAATGCTAATTTTTTAATTCATTCTTAAATTTGTTATCGGTGTCATTCCAAAAAAATAAAAAATAAAAATCGATGTAAAAAAATTTCCTATTTACTTCTTTAAATTGACTCGTCAATTTCAGCTTATCTTTGGACCAGAATACGTTTTTTATGAGGAAAGACACGATACATACCATTCACTGTGTGAAATTATTCTGTGCTGTTTGATTAAAAATATGAATTTGTTGGAAAACTTATAACAAAAAAATAATAATCTTCAAGAAAATATTTTACTGTATTTTTCAGAAGCAAACCTTTGGACTGCGCATAAAACCATAACTACAAAAGATAGCAAAATATGAGCGCATAAAAATCACGAGCTCCAATTTTAAGGATAGTGCTTTTTTCGCGAAAAAAATTAGCTCACTGTGCTCCAAATGAAATTGAACTAACGCTCAGGGCGCTACCAAAAACAGCATTTGAGGACTTTATCAGTGATTGTAGCAAATTAAGAAAAAAAAATAATATCTGGGCCCATTACTTTTTTAACTAACAAATTGAGGTTTTGCTCACAAAAAAATCAGAAAATTATGTTAATCATCGCTAAATGAAAGTGAACAGATAAAAGACGAAAAATGACTTGTTTGGACCGCGTAAAAAATACCGCGTACGATCATACAAAAACTTTTGTACACCTTTTTCGAAAAATTCAGACAAATATCTCCTGGGTCTTAGAACATGAAACTCAAGCAACTTTATTTCAGCTCAGCAACAAACGTTGGAAATCACTAAATGGCGTGGGGTACTCCCCTTAAACACCAAATCAGTTTCCTAAAAAGAAGAGAATTTCCAAAATATTATAGTAATCTGGAACCTTTTGTGTAATTTTCGTCACTTTCGCGTATTTCAAATAATTCTCCGAAAATCAGTTAGAAAAAATATTTAAATTACAGTATAGTGGCTTTTTTTGTGGGACTTAGTGGATTTTATTTGGAAAACCTTGACATCGGGCTATAGCTTGGGTTCAAAATAAAATCCACCTATCAAACATTTTTAAATTGGCCGGTAATGTATCTAAATGACAATTTTCATTTGCAATTTAAAAAAGCGCATACTGTATTTTTTCCACTAGAACACATGTGAATCCTCATTCTCAAAAATCCAAATTTTAGGCAAAATAAGTTCAGGATAAAAAGCGGCTTTAATGATCTTTAGTTTCGATCATGAGTTGAACACAAAACTTGTCATTTTTGTTTGTCGATCATTAGAAGCATATATGTTGGTAAGTTTTTAATTTTTGCTAGTTTTTATTGCAGTAAGAGCATCGATATTTTGGTATGTGGAAAATCAACCATGATTGTCCTGAAGTTATCCGCGAATAGACAATTATTTAATAATTTTTCCTTTTTAAATATTTTTGGACGACAAGCTGGTTTAGTTGTTAGTTATTATGAAGATCATAAATGAAGAAAAACTCAGTAATCTCGATAATTTATTAATTACAAGTGCAAACTAATTTTTTAATCTTATTTATTGTTTAATGATTTGAAAATTGGGTGAATTTTTTTTTTATTTCAAAAAGCAAATTCAAGTTAAAAAGACAAATTGCGAACTTCCAAATAATGAAACAAGCAGAAAATCAAATTTGCAAATTGAAACCGCCACAAAGGTCGATTTCTATGCAATAACAAAGATTGGGATTCTGTAAACGTCAGAAAGTTCAAAGAAAATACCAAAATTGAGGAGAAATACTTTTTTCGACTCTTATTATGATATTAATCGTAGCAACACGAAATAATCAATTATTTAGGTGATTGCAGTTATATCGGACAAACTGAAAATTTCATTGTTCTAAAAAAATCTGAAATTATATCCTCCTTTTAAAACACTCTTGTGAATATTTCCGGCATAATTAGGAAAACGTATGTGTTTTTAAGTCGTAGGGCCGCGATATTTCACAAATTTTAGATAGGGGATATAATCATTTTCAGCTCTATTTATTCTCGATAAACTTTATGGAGCCATATTTCGTGATAACTTACGTGTATATCCAGATAACCAAGGACGTAGCGCAAACTGACGCGATTTTGTTGAACGTTAAACTAAAAGATTAATTTATTTATAATAGTTTTCTAGTATTTGGACAAAATTTTCGTAGCTGATAACTTATAATTATTTATTTTGGATAAAAATAGCCAGCAAAAAATTTGGATCGTATCAGTAAATCGACAAAAATGGGATCGTATGCTGGCTTGTCGAAAAAAGTACTCCCGACTGATCATTAGACGATCGTCAATGTGCCGACTCCTGATAACAGTGAGCCAGATATTGTTAATTGATATCAACAGTTGTTGCTATATGTTTTGTATTTGAAAATTTTGGTATCGAATTTTTATTAATCCATGTTTTTTTTAATTTTTTGTAAAAAAGTTTGATGGTTCTACATCAGTACTGTTTGAAAGAAGTCGGACTGAATCGAAGAAAACGATCCAATTTAAACATTCGCATTCTTGATCCGCAGTCTCAAATTTGAATGAATAACAGGATTTCGATCGTTAATAGAATCCGTTATACTCAGATCCTATGAAAAAATTTAAACGAATGTTAATTTTGCCGCTAATCCGCCCAGTGGGTTTTTGAAAAATTGAACAAAATGTGATAAAAATAAGTGAACAAATTAATAAGTTTTACTATTTTCTTGATATTTTGTATTTCAAACAAGTTTGACCTTAAATACAAATCGACAACAAACACGAAACTCCAAAAAGGGGACAGTTGGACTGGTAAATTATGTAAAATTGTCAACCTTAACGGATTAACGACTGTTTATAACAAATAAGATTAGAAAGCTGTTTCATAACATTTTGGAAAACCATAATGAGCTCATTCAGCATATTTATTAATTTTCATTGAGTTCGGGGCAATAATTAGGACATCCCAAGAGACTTGATTAAGGAGGTGGTTTCGTCAAGAATTATACTGAAAAACGAGTTTTCAATGGCATTGCTGGTGCAAGTTACAAATTGTTTGACAAAATATGACTTGCTTTATATTATACTTGAACAAAAATCTTGCATTCTAGAAAGCAGTCGGATAGTGAGGATGGCTCACCAATCAGAACAAGTTGTGACCAAAAACATGACGAATTTATTTTTATTATTGCTTCAGCTTTATCAAAAAACCATATTTCACGTTGTGTAAGGGTCTCAATCAAAATGTATTTCCTCCTAGATAAAAATTGAGACATTTCGAAAACCATCAATGTGTAGCTGATGCAGCCGTGCAGAGCCTCTAGGAAGTTTTGTCCAAATTAGTTCTCGTTTTTTAATAAATTGTCTTTGGATATTTTACACAAAAATTACTTGAAATTTGTAAAAAAATATAGAAAAGGTGAGCAAGATTCATCAAAACAACCGAAAAAATGCTTTCCTGACCATTTATTGAGGAAAAAGACAAACAAATATGCTTGTATTTGGTCCAATTTTCAACAAAATAAATCATTGCGATAAATTTGTTCATAGCCGAATTACAGAAACCTGAATTATTGAACCACCGCCTAAGGGTATCCTGCTCTATATTCTTGCATTACTATGTCATAAAAATGGCACCAAACAATCTGGGTTTATTTATTTATGAAAAGCCATAAACACCCACAATGAACAAAAAAAATTCGATAATCTTTGCGTTTTCGATTTTTTGACCAACATCTATCTTTTATGACTTACCAGAATAAAATAAGTGCATGCTGAAATTCGATCGGGATTCCCGATTCCAAATTCTCTTAGAAAGATGGTTCAAAAGTTTACTGCACAACTTTTTTTGGGTTTCTGTGGTTTTTGCACCATTTCTGATTTCGGATATTGCTGAGTAACTTAGGAGGTGAAAAGCGTCGAAGGTTGTTTAATGGTTTGCTTGGATAGTCAAATCTGGACTCTCAGTGGTTTGCCTATGTGATGATATGTTTATTTTTTAATAATTTCAAATACTTAATTGTATTTTGTAATTTGATATGTTATAAACATTTCCAGAATGCAGAATCTATTATTGCAGATAAGAAAGATCAGGATAGAAAAAACGGTAGTAAAATTCTGGAAGAAAATTTGGCAAGTCACGCTCTCAGATTATGATTTGGATGTCTGGAGGTGTGTGAAAACATGGCAAGTTAAACTGAAACCAGTAATTTTATCGTTAAATTACCACATATTTTTTATGTTTTTGATTTTTCTTCGTTAAAAAAGGTTAGACCGTTAAAATAGACTGTATTCCTTAACTCTAATTTATTTTTTTTTCCGTTTTAGTTTAGGACAAAAACTCGAAAACGAAGTCAGTTTCTAACTTGTTTAACATCTAGCCAAAATGAACTTTTTGTCAGCTGCAAAAATTAATGTTTCTATTTTGAATTTTCGAAGTCCTATCTGCCTTTATTCAAAAATATTGTTAAAATATAAGATTATACCTCAAAAATTATGGGTTCTTTTCTTATAGTTTTTCAAAATCCATTGGTAATGTCCAAAATCTGAACTGAGAATGTAAATTCAGTTCAATCTACATTATGGATTTTATTAATTTTCAAAAAAACTTGGTTATTCCGAAACTCTAACGAGAACATAAGTCTTTTTCCCGTAAACTATTGATTTTTGATTTAACTTTCAATGATACATTTGTTCGATTTGAAAATCATATTTCTCTGGTAGAATTACCTATTATATTTGTGTAAACTCCGTCTTCCGCTGTTTTTTTAATATTCTATAGCAAGGTATGTTGGGTTGGAAAGCTCGACAGTGCTTGAATAGATAAATCCCTTTTGATTCTTCAAATAAAGGCAAAAAATTCAATGTTAAAACAATGGTTAAAAAAAGTGACTTGGGAATAATTTTGTGATGCTGTGCGATGTATGATTTTTGTAGATATTTAAATACGGTGGCGGAAGAGTACCTTATTCATCCTCACGGAGGAAAGTGGCTCCGTAGCGCCCTCTCAAAATTTGGCGAGGCGCCAAAGAGCAGAAAAAAGGACTCAGGTGGATTGAAGACCGGTTGGCTCCTTGTCCCTTTTTTAAGGGAGTAATTAGATTTAACAAATCGAATAAAGATCGAATAAACGATAATGTTACCACTGAAATGAGCTCCGGAAATGTCCGGTACCTTCAATTTATGGTAAGATTTCAGAATATAACCGATTTGTTAATGCCAATTTCTAAGTTTCAAAATTCATAGTCAGAATCAACACTTATAAAGATCGGCTTTAAGAGGTTTGGCCGTCGCTAAAAACTTTTAATCGGGGTTGAATGCAGTAGCAAGAGCAAGCTTGTAAAGAGAGATGCATCCTAGGCGAAGATTTGCCATTCCATCCCATCTAATTTATCCCCAATTTGGGGATGGGATGCATCCCATCCCTTTTTATATCCCGCATTCAGCCCCCATCCTTTCTATCCCATCGCCTTTTCAGAAGCCTGAGCCAGTAATAAAATTTTTTTAACTAAAATAGTGATCTCCTCTCTGAGTTTTTAAGATATAACAATAATTTATGATTTAATCAAATGAAACAGAACGTGGCACCATCACCTAGAAGATTTTTTGGAGAAAAATCTTTGATTGCTTCAGCATTTGTTAAATAAGCGTATTTTGATCTATTATTAGGGGTCTCAATTAAACTATCATCAGAACGTTCTATCCTACATGGATTTTTAATTGACATTGAAAACGCACATGACTTGGCTAGCTGATGAGTTCATGCAGATCACCTAGAAGAGTTATTAGTACCAATAAGTTTATTTAATTAAGAATAAAAAATTTTCAAATGTAATTCGCGATACTTTTTGTAAAATTTTCGTATCACGTGTGTTTCAGTACATCAAAATTTTGTATTTATATCATAGTTGATAATCATACGTTATATTTGAAATATCAAAAGTGCTTTCTGGGTCAGAGTTTCTGACCATGTTTCAAAACATGGAAAGGCATCCGAGCATATATCCCCAATTCTACACTTTGTGAATATCCCGGCCCTGATTGAAGGAAACGGAATTGTTTTTAGTAGTAGGGCCGGGCTATTCAGCAAAGTGCGAATAGGATATATCCATTATATCCGGGCACTTTTAAAACTTTTTGCTCTGGTTAAAAGGAATAGGGAATAATTTTTAACTGACCCGGATAATAATCCATATTGCTGAGTAGGAATGAAACACCGTTTTTCCTTCAAAAAGGGGTTTCAGACTCTGAAATGCAGATAGGTTCGTAAAACTAGCTTCTCTCAAGTAAAAATGTTTTGGAAATTCAAGTGAATTGTCATGATGACGGATAGAATTATCATTTAAAACCAAAAACTTATTTTCAATATTCAGTTCACGAATGTTGAGACAAACTTTTTATACAATTTGGTTGCGATTAATATTTCCGCTACTTTACAGTATGTGCTTTTGAACCACGTTCATCAAACCTTGCTAGATCACTATTGACGTTTTTTCTGACAAGGGACGCTCTTGATGCTCGCTTTCAGAAATACAAATTTCAAGAGATAATCAATATACTGATGAAATTTGTAAAAATTTCAGTGAGATAGATATGTTATTAAATCAAAAATGGTTGGGTACTCCAGTATTTAGTGCCAGGCTTCACAAAAAAGCCATCCATTTTTGGGCGTTTTCCATCCCATGCCATTTTTCTTCTATTTTTTGCATGAAAGGATAGAAAAAGGCGATCAAGCCATCCCTTTTGGAAGCTGGTTTAGTCCACACAAATTGGCTTGCAAAAAATATGACAAGACAGAAAAAGGCCTTTAATAAACCAAGGGCCAAAAAGTCTGAGCAAAAAGTTGGAGAATTTGGCTCACCCTATTTGCGTCATAACTCTTGTCGGTTGTAACATAATACGAAGCCATAAAAATACTGATCGATATAAATTGTGTATGTTCAATATATTATGGATGAGAAAGTATTAAAAATTTTCTTGCCAGAAATTGTGCACGTCATGTCTTAGGAAGCTCTTATTTGCGCAAACTATCGCATAAACATCCGCATAAATCAACTAGGTATAAGTAGGTTACTCATGTATTCATTGTTATGATTTTTTTACGAGGTGGGTGTAAGTTTTTGGATTGCGGATTTGATGCGAGAGTTCGCGCAGATAGAGCAGCATAAATAAAGCATGTCATTTATGACTCTCAAATTCGACATTTGTTCTTGTAGGTGGTTAAAACTTTATCTTTCAAAAGCTTATGGCTTTTGATTCGGTCTCCCAAATTTTGATCGATAAAGATACACTGTGGGCCACGGTCAAGAAGAGCTCGGAAAAATGCCAAAATTTCAATTGTTTCATTTTTTTGAGATTGTGGTCACATTTAAATTTTGGAAAATTCTACCAACGCGATCTTCAATAAATTTCAAAATTTTTCTCTTACGCGAGTATTTAATCTGGAAATAAATGCGAATTCGGCTGACGTTATTTTTTTCAGATATATCCCAAAATGATATCCAAATAGGGGACGTCACAAATAGAGAAATCTAGTTATATTGGTCACTTCTCCTTACAAAACGCTCGAGAAGTGCTCATAAAGGATTCAAATTTGTAGAAGTTGCAACAGATATAAAGAAGGTAAAAAAAAATTAAAGTATTCTGGGATTTTTATAAAATTTAATCCTAAACAATGCGCTCGTGACTCACGAGTCGTAGATTTGACTGATGCCTTTTTGTTGTGAATCCTTCTTAAAATATGACTTGCATTTTTAAAATGAATAGTTATCAGATTTTAGGTTGTTGGAAGAATACCCGTTTTGCATTGCAAAACGGATTCTGCGCTAATTGCTTGATTTCTTGGCATTTTGAAAAGGTTTAAAATTAATGATCATGAGTCACGAATCGGACTTTCACGATTGTTGACTTCCCCGTGATTTTTTATAAATTTTAAATGGTATTTGAAAGAGATAAGTAACATTTCTTATTGGTTGTAGCTCCAAGAAAGTAAGATCAGGCTATGCCGTGAGAGTTTAGGCTTTATTGACGAACTTATTCAACTGTGTCGATGTTTTTTTGGGCAAAAAAGCCGCAGTTTTAAAAAAAGTCTGATTGCGGACAAAATACTCCAAAAAGAGAGTTCGTCGGACTTTCGCACTGTTTTGATTTATCTTATTAGCTATATTTATGAGATTTGTTTGGTCTATATTTTAAAAACATATCAGAATTTTCCTACTGCCTATAATGATTTTTTTTCCTCGTATCAAATACCTGGTCGTTTGCGTAGTGATTTTGTGTCATTAGGACAGAAAAAGCAAATACAGTGACATCGCTAAGGATTTTCGATTATAAATCAACCAAATTTGCGCAATCAACGGTAAAGAGAAACTTTTCATCAAAAGACAGTATTTGTGGTCACTAGCAATGAAATTAAAAAATTTTTTTTTTACGTTTTTTGCTTTACTTTATGATTTTGTAAAAGGTTATTGATTTGAATCACTCATTATTGTCATTACCACATAAATCGTTGCCTTCCAAGATGAAGTTCCATCCCTCATTTGTTCTGAAAGAACCGCCAGTGATGTTTAACTGCTTGAAAATTGAAGGCCATGGCCAAATTTGAATTATTTTGGGAAATTCTGGACAAAACTCACATTTTATATGAATAGTTTCCAAGTTTTAGGGCTGCCAGAACGCAAAAAAAAAGTGAATGTGATGAAATCGTAAGCATACTCCATATTTTTCAGTATTTATCAAATGTTGATAATTTCATCTTAATTTGCTTTACAAATTTTTCCGTTGCTTTCAGCTCCTGACACGATCTATCTGAAGTGTGCAGATTTTAATGCAAAACATTTTTAGATTTTAAATTTCACGTTAAATTTTGCCCAGGCATGGATCGTGATTATAATAATGAGAAAAAAGGTATAAAAACGTGGAATACAGCAAGCTGTATAGCCGATAAAAATCCGAATTTTTGAATCAGCCAATAAATGGAGTTTGAAAGCTAAAACGCAAAAAATCACTATTTTTTGCCATTTTCGCTGTCAAGAAGACTTAATTTTTCCAAGATTATTTTGATTTCGTGTCCCTCAGAGAGCGGGAATTTAGATCCGAAAAAAAAACTTGAAAAAACTTCTGCACGGATTTAAAAATCTGAAAGTTTTACCGAGAGAAGATTTTTCTCAAAAAAACCATTTTACCTAATCAGCTTCACCAAAGTGGTGTATAATACAATTTGCGATTTAAAAATATTACTTTTTGATCTAAATCGCGCTTGAAGAACATGCATCAAATAATTTTTGTAGCTTTTATTAATCACGAAAAACGTACGCAAGTTCTGTTACTATCGTTTCGAAATTTTCGAAAGAAAATAAGAACAATTCTGCTTTATTGATCGTAGTAACCCGTTTTTCAAAGATTTTATTATAGATAAAATAATGTTTTTGAAAATTGATGGAGTTTCTTTTGCCAACAACACCTGGTCAGGAGCTGAATAGCGTTTTGTGTGTGGGGCCTGTCTCGTCGAGTTAGGGTGGTCTGTATCGTACAAAACGCCTTTTTCGAATAGAAATTGACGTGAATTGAGACTAACCGACGCTGAGGCTTGTGCTATCTCAAGATCCATACATGGGAGAAACTTAATTTTGGTTGCATTCAAAATTTTGTCATCGGTTGCTTGCCGAATCAATAACATTCTTAAATTTGACCAAAAAAAAATTTCGGAAATTCGAATTTTTCCTAAGTATTTGTTCATTATTTATGCTTTTTTTTTTTTTACGCTATGATCGATGACCCTAATTTAACTTGCATCGAGTCAGCCTGCTATCTAATCTTGCAAACCACTAACAAAATTTTTTAAATCTCGGAAAAAATTTCAAAAAAATTTAGATCGTTGAAATGGTTCCAAATTTTCAGCTACCTAAACTTTGGCACATGTGTGCAACATAAACTTAATCAGATATAACGGAAAACCAGGCCATAAAACCCCACGTCTCTATCGATGCGAAAAATGGGCTTTTTGTGTGAAAAGTTTATGATACCAGTGCTGGAAATTCCTGAACTTATTTCCTTGTGCAATGGATTTTATCGGTTAAAAAGCCCGAAAATCGACCTTTTGGACCAGTTACTTACTCGCGTACCGTTCATACAAAATTCAGACATTTATCGCCACATACTGTTATTTTCAACATCGTAACGACTCTTCCTTCATCAAACTCCAGGTGTTTAAGGGGGTATGCGACTCTGATGACATTTTGTCGGAGAAATATACTTGAAAACTAAGGCTCATGAGTAAACCTGAAAATGCTTATTTTGTATGATCTATCAACCTTAATCTGGCACGGTAACGGGAGTATGACAATCTTTTCTCGCAGGGCCTTTTTTCGATCCGGCGGACTTGAACAATTCTAGAACGCCAAATAACCGACGATTTTTTGCAAATTCAGACTTCAAAATCTATCTCTCCGGAAGATATATTTGCAAAATGCGCTTCAAATGGTTTATCAAGTATTCCAAGAACATATGTTAAAGATTCTTGAGTCCTCTTTTTGCAATTTCGAGGGGGGGCTAGAACTCGAAATATATGATTTTTTATTGGTCAATTTTCCAATTAAATTTCGGAAAAAAAAGTGCTTCAATTTTTCGACAGTATGCTCAAAAGTAAAGCCAGTGGGAAAAACACTGATGAGGAAAGTTTGGCTTACGTCCAGGCCGATTTTTGAAGGTTCAGGGTCAAATTCGAGCAAACGTTATTTTTAACTTCATCTTTTAAAAAATACTTAGAAAATAATCAAAAAAATGGAAAATTTCGAAAAAAAAAATTTTTGATAATTGGCGGTTCTTAGTACACTTAATAAATCACCCGTATTCAATTTGGAGCATTTTAATGCCTCTAAGGCCTTTATTAAATTTCAGAGTCGCATACCTCCTTAAAGGGACAGTGAAACGCGTTGTACAGCCTTAAGCTTGAGGTGTTTAAATAAACATATCTTATGGCCATAAAATGTTTTTTGAAATATCTATGGACATAATATCTTTATTTTTTTCCCATTTTTCAAAAATTTGTAGTACAGAATTAACTTAAATTGAACTTAATTACACTTCTAATTGTTTCATTTCAATATTTCATTAACAGAGAATTTTAGAGCTAAGTGTTAAACGTTGCTAACCTGAAGGCACGTTTCCATGCTGTTATCAAAATTATTTTTGCACCTCAAGCTAAATTTCCCCAATTTTTACCTAAGAATAACTCAAGGAGGGTTTTTTATTCACGGATAGCCCCAAACCAGGATGCCCTTAACTTCGCGAGCAGGAACAAAACTCACCAGACCTCTGTGACCAGACTACCGCTACCACAAAAAACCATCTCCCCCTGCGTAGATAAACCAAAATTGTCTCTATTTAAAAAAATATAATCTTTTTGTGATGCTTGCGGCATCCCCAAAAACACTTATCATTGTATAAAATTCACTTCAAAAGAAGCCAAAAAACTTTTTTAGAGCTGAATTTTGAGGTCTTCCCGCAAAAAACCTATTTTTCCTGGATTTTTTTAGTTAGCCACATTTTCAAACCTGTTTTAATCAATCTAGTGAGTTCGTGAAAGCTGCTTACTGATCGAAACCTAAATTCAATCATTTTTTCATCTTCAAAACTGTACTTCTAATTCCTGAAAATACAGGCGATGTAAGGTTTTTCCCTTCTTTTTTCCAAACTGGTTACACTTGATTTTCGCCGTTTTTGATTGGTTGAATCTGAGAAAACTCTTCTTGACAACCAATCAAACGGCGGAAAATCAAGTGTAACCAGTTTGGAAAAAAGGAAGGTTAAAAACCTTACACCCTGTACATTAAATTTTGACAATTGAAAATGCTTAAAATAAGACAAGATATTTTCAAAATGATAAAAGTATCTTTCCTAACGCTGTATTGGTCAAAAATACCACCAGGCTTTATTTGAAATCATCCATATATTTCAATAAAAAATTATAAGAACAAAATCTGAATGTTTTTGCTTGAGACTCAATTATGAAGACTCAATTCCCCTTGAACAAATTTATTAAAAATGGCTACGTAACGTTTAAATGCTAAAAATAATAATATATTTATTATCTCATTATTTTGTGGATGATTCACCGTTGCGTGGATGATTAAAGACCGCTTTCAAGAATAATATATTTGTGGATAGTCTTGAAACTATGGTTGTCGTGGTACCGAAATCATTTTTGTAAATCGACGTCACAAATTATTTAGTCGCGTGAGATCGTGGTTTTTTCGAAATTTTATAGAACACATTTATTTACAGAAAAATAATTAACTTTATTTTTGAACTATATATTAATAAGATGGAATTTTTGATTATTGAAGTTGAATCAATCACTGATCCAAAAAAAATGCCAACACGATTTAAAATCGTTTTATCCTTTAAAATTTTCAAAATGTTTTATGTTGATATAATTAACTGAGCATGCAACAAAGCAGTTATTTTAATCTCAGTGCGCTTAAAAAAGGACATGGAAAAGGCGACAATATTTAGACAATGAGCTGGCGTGGATCAATCGTGGCCAATTTCACAATTCTATTCTACATGCAATTTAAAACAAAAAAAACATACCAAAAGCCATAACGTATTTTTATGTCAAAATGTTGATTATCAAGTTTGGTTCTTGTTTCGCGCTTCCTTTTGAAAAATTAACATTGTTGAAGTGCCAAATTTTTTAAAAATCTCACTTAGGGAGTACTGGTCGCATTTTAGGGAGTCCCCTCGCGAAAAATTAATTCTCTGAAAATTTGACACAAATTAGTTAAAAAGCAAAAAAAAATTGGGACAATGGACCATGTCCTCGCGCGCCAGAAACCACCAGGTTGGGCGCGCTAGGATAAAAAACCAGTAAACACTTTCGATAAAATATTTCGGACCCATTTATTATGAATATCATTTATTTACGTAGACTCACCGTTGATACAGTACGCAAAATGATTTTTGTTTTTTTATTTGCATTCTTCTCTAAAATACAGTATGATAACGTCTAAAACCTTGTTTTAAAGTCACTCAACCAAAGATTTCTCGGAAATCCGCTCGAAAAATTTTTTTTGTTTTCACAATATATTATACAATGAAACCTTGCCTTGATTAAGTATGTAGTGCGTTCCCGAAAGGAAAATTTTGCTTAGAACAAAATTACAGCGCCAAGAAGCGAGGGGTGCGCCACTGTTAATCGTGTTTTTCACTTAGCAAAAAACCTGTAAAAACTTTTGATTAAAATATTTCGGAACAATTAATATGAAAATTATTTACTCTTTCGTGAGACTTTACCGTTAAATACCAGTACGCAAATAAATTTTATTGTTATTAATTCTTCTTTAAAAATTACAGTAGATAACGTCTAAACTTGTTTTAAAGTCACTCCAAATCAAAAAAAAATAAATTTTAATTTTTTTTTTTTTTTTTTTAATTTATAAAAAAATTTTTTCTTCTGAAATCCGTTCGAAAACTTTTTTTTTGTTTCACATATATTATACAATGAAACCTTGCCTTGATTTATGTAGTGGTTTCCCGAAAATTTGCTTTATAGAACAAAAGTTTACAGGCCGCCAGGAATTTAGTATCATTTTTCCGAAAAAATTTGGGAAAATATCAAACTGAAAAAGATGATTGGGCCAAAGTCGAATGGCGAAGTGTCATATTAGAATTATTCAAGCTAGAATTTGAGCAAAAAAAAAATTTGAATTGGAAATTTTCTTGCGAAAGAAAGACGTTATTTGAGTTTATTATTTTCCATTAACGGGAATTTGAGATGAACCTTGCTTGAAAATTTGGACGTCTTCAACCTGAGTTTTCGTCCGCTATTTCGTGTATTTCTGCAGAATTTTTGCACGTGAATTTTATCTCGTTTAATTTTTTCTCGTATACTTGACCATGGTTTGAAAATTTTTTCAAATTTGTCCATCTGGGGCTTACTTTTTTTTAGATATTTTGGGCATTTTCTAAAATTTTAATGAACATTCTTGCATTAATATGATAAAATTTTTCATTAAACCAGCGCCTTTTTCTAAAATTTCTGTTTTCTGGAACAGCTCCGTTATTAGTCGGCAAAAATAACTTTCTTGAAGTTCGGCTGCCATGATATCGAGGACTGGGCAACATTTGGCATTAGTTTAGAGGCCTTTTTTGATTCATTCGCAAAAATCGGCTGGTTCAAGCTTGAAACGAAAATTTAGGCGTAAGGCAAAATAAGCAGCAGGAAGTTTTTTCTTTTTATAGTAGAAAATACTATAAAAATATCCGAATTAAATAAAGGCAAGCGTTTTATTGTATGATAAATGTGAAAACAGAAAAAAAATTGGCCATTTCGAGAATTTTGATTTGGTGGACATCTNTTTTTTGAATAATAAATGATTATTAATCATTGATCAATAAACAGTGTCAATCAGTTTTGAGCAAAATTAAGTCGGATCGGAAGAAAATCGTATCGGATTCGGATTAAATTAAAAAAAAATGATCTAATAGATACAGAAGTCTAAGAGTTGATTTTATAACATATAAGCTCAATAAGTTAAAATTGTGCCAAATTTCAAAAATTTTTAAAACCAATTCAAAAAAATAAATTTAAAATTAGCTAAGTGAATTAATTGAACAACTTGACTTAATTATTAAAACTAATAATCAGAATAAATCTTTATGTAAAAACGTGCAGTTATTTTTTTCGCTCCGTTGAAAAGGCGTTTTTGACTTTGAAGTGGCCTTGATGGCTCTAATTGGACTCTAACATGGATTTTTTTCAAATATTCATGTTTGTACGAGTTTAAAAACATTGCCTAAGTTCCAGATTACTAAGTCGGAAAAAATAAACGTTATGAACCGAGGTGAAGTAGAGCTTATGTTTAAATTGGAATCACAGTTAAACACCAAATCAGTTTCCATAAAAAAAGAAATTTCCAAATATATTATAGTAATCTGAACCTTTTTGTGTAATTTCGTCAACTTTGCGTATTTCAAATAATTCTCCGAAAATCAGTTCAAGAAAAATATTTAAAATTACAGTATATGCTTTTTTTGTGGGAACTTAGTGGATTATATTTTGAAACCCTTGACATCGGCTATAGCTTGGCATTCAAAATAAAATCCACCTAGTCACCATTTTTAATTGGCCGTAATTATCTAAATGACAATTTTCATTTCGCAAGTTAAAAAAGCGCATACTGTATTTTTTTACACTAGAACACGTAATCCTTATTCTCACAAATCCAAATTTTAGAGCAAAATAAGTTCAGGATAAAAAGGCTCTATTAATGATCCTTTAGTTTTGATCATAGTTGAACACAAAATTTTGTCATTTTTGTTTGTCGATCATAGAACAATATATTTTTGTAACGTTTTTTAATTTTTGCTTATTTTTTATTGAGTAAGAGCCATCGATATTTGGTATGTGGAAAATCAACCATGACTTGGTCTGAAGTTATCGCGAATATGAAATTTATTTAATAATTTTTCCTTTTAAATTATTTTTGACGGACAAGCTGGTTTATGTTATTATTTATGAAGATCATAAATGAAGAAAAAACTCAGTAAAATCTCTGATAATTTATTTAATTACAAGTGCAAACAATTTTTAAATTCTTATTTATTTTATAATGATTTGAAAAATGGTGAAAATTTTTTTTTTTTTTATTTCAAAAAGCAAATTCAATTTTAAAAGACAAATTGCGAACTTCCAAATAATGAAACCAGCAGAAAATCAAATTTGCATAATTGAAACGCACAAAAAGGTCGATTCCATGCAATACAAAGATTGATTTCTGTAAACAGATCAGAAATTCAAAAAAATACAAAATGAGGAAGAAATTCTTTCTTCGACATCTTATTTATGATATTAAAATCGTATGCAACCACCGAAATAAATCAATGTTTAGTGATCGAGTTATTCGACAGACTGATAAATTTCATTGTTTCTAAAAACAAATAACTTGAAATTATATCCCCTTTTAACACTCTTGTGAATATTCCGGCCATAATTAGAAAACGTAGTGTGTTTTTAAGTCGTAGGGCCGCGATATTCACAAAATTTTGAATAGGGGATATAAATCATTTCACTTTCTAATTTCATTCTCGATAAACTTATGGAGCATATTTCTGATAACTTACGTGTATATCCAATAAGCAAGGACGCTAGCGCAAACTGACGCATTTTGTTGACGGTTAAACTAAAAGATGAATTTTATTTATAAATGTTTTTAGTAATTTGGACAAAATTTTCAGCATGATAAACTTAAATTATTTATTTTGGATATAAAAAGCCACAAAAAATTGGATCGGATCAGTAAAATCGACAAAAAATCGGATCGTATTGCTGGCTTTGTCGAAAAAGTACCCCGATCTGATTCAGACGATCCGATACAATTGTGCCGACTCCTGATAACAGTTGAGCCAAGATATTTGTTAATTGATATAACAGTTGTTGTATATTTTGGTATTTGAAACATTTTGGTATCGGAATTTTTTTTAATCCATTTTTTTTTAATTTTTTGTAAAAAAGTTTGATGGTTCTACATCAGTACTTTTGTCAAAGAACGTCGGACTGAATCGAAGAAACGATCCAATTTAAACAATTCGATCTGATCCGATCTGCTAAATTTTGAATGAATTAACAGGATTAGATCAGATCCGTTATACTCAGATCCTATGAAAAAATTTTAACGAAATTTAATTTTGCGCAATCCGATCCAGTGGGTTTTGAAAATTTAAACAAAATGTGATAAATAAGTAACAATTAATAAATTTCTACTTTTTCTGGATATTTTGTATTTCAAATCAGAGTTTTGACCTTAAATACAAATCGGACAACAAACACGTAACCAAAAAAGGACAGTTACTGTAAATTATGTAAAATTGTCAACTTAACGGTTAACAGACTGTTTATAAACAAATAAGATTAGAAAAGCTGTTTCCATAACATTTTGTGAAAACATAAGTGACTCATTCAGCATATTATTAATTTTCACTTGGAAGTTCGGGGCAAATAACTTAGAACATCCCAAGAGACCTTGATTAAGGAGGTGGTCGTCAAGAATTAACTGAAAAACGAAGTTTTCAATGGCCAATTGCTGGTGAAGTACAAATTGTTTGACCAAATATGACTTTCTTTTATTATACTTGAACAAAAATCTTGCATTCTAAAAGCAGTCGAATGTGACGGATGGCTCATCCAATCAGAAACAAGTTGAAAAAACTGACGAATTTTATTTTTATTTTGCTTCAGCTTTATCAAAAAACCATATTTTCACGTTGTGTAAGGGGTCTCAATCAAAATGTATTTCCTCCCTAGATAAAAATTGAGACATTCGAAACAACCATCAATGTGTAGCTGATGAGTCCGTGCAGAGCCTCTAGGAAGGTTTTGTCCAAATTAGTCCTCGTTTTTTAATAAATTGTCTTTTGATTTTACAAAAAATTACTGAATTTGTAAAAAATATAGAAAGGTGTCGAGCAAGATTATCAAAACAACCGAAAAATGCTTTCCTGACCATTTATGAGGAAAAAGACAACAAATATGCTTGTATTTGTCCAAATTTTCAAAAAATAATCATGACGATAAAATTTGTTCATGACCCGAATTAACAGAAACCTCGAATTATTGACGACCACCGCCTAAGGGTATCCCTGCTCCTAATTTTCTGCAGTTACTTATGTCATAAAAATGCACCAAATCAATTGTATTTATGTTATGAAGCATAAAACAACCCAAATGACAACAAAAAAAATTCGAACAATTTTGCGTTTTTTCGATTTTTTGACCAAATCTATCTTTTTTATGAGATTTACCAGATAAAATAAGTGCATCTGAAATCCCGATCGGGATTCCCGATTCCACAATCTCTTTAGAAAATGGTTCAAAAGTTTACTGCACATTTTTTTGGTGTTTCTGTGGTTTTTGCACCATTTCTGATTTCAGGACTATTTGCTGAGTAACTTAGGAGCGTGAAAGCTCGAAGTTGTTTAATGGTTTCTTGAAGTCTAAATCTGGACTCTCAAGTGGTTGCCTACTGTGATGAAATTGTTTATTTTTTAATAATTTCAAATACTTATTGTATTTTGATAATTTCGATTATGTTATAACATTTCCAGAATGAGAATCTTATATTATTGCAGATAAAGAAAGATCAAGATAGAAAAACGGTAAGAAATTTGGAAGAAAAATTTGGCAGTCAAGCTCTCAGATTATTGATTTGGATGTCCTTGGAGGTGGTTGAAACCGGCAATTAAAACTGAAAACCAGTAATTTTATCGATTAAATTACCACATATTTTTATGTTTTTGATTTTCCTTCGGTTAAAAAAGGTAGACCGTTAAAATAGACTTTATTCTTAACTCTTATTTATTTTTTATCCGATTTTATTTTAAGACAAAAACCTCGAAAACGAAGTTCAGTTTCTAACTGTTTAACATCTAGCAAAAATGAACTTTATTTTCACTCCAAAAATTATGGTTTCTTATTTTGAATTTTCGAAAGTCTATCTGCTTATTTCAAAAATATTGTTAAAATATAAAGTATTTATACCTCAAAAATTATGGTTCTTTATCTTAACTTTTCAAAATCCTATTTGGTAATTCCAAAAATCTGACTGAGAATGTAATTCAGTTTCATCTTAAAAATTATGGTATTTATTTCAATTTTTCAAAAAAACATTTGTTTATTCCGAAACTCTAACTGAGAACATAAGTCTTTTTCCGCTCCAAAATTATGATGTTTATTTTAACTTTTCAATATACCATTTGTTCGATTTGAAAATCATATTCTCTGTAGAATTACCTATATATTTGTGTTAAACTCCGTCTTCCGCTGTTTTTTAATATTCTAAGCAAATGTATTTGTTTGAACTCGACAGTGTTGAATAGATTAAATCCTTTCGATTCTTCAAATAAAGCAAAAAATATCAATGGTTAAAAAATGGTTAAAAAAGTGACTTGGTGAATAATTTGTGATGCCTGTGGATGTATGATTTTGTAGATTTTAAATACGGTTGGCGGAAGAGTACCTTATTCATCCTCACGGAGGAAAGTGCTCCGTAGCGCCCTCTCAAAATTGTGGCGAGGCGCCAAAGAGCAGAAAAAAGTGACTCGAGGTTGATTGAAGACCTGGCTTGGCTTCCTTGTCCACTTTTAAGGAGTTAATTAGATTTAACAAATCAATAAAAGATCGAATAAACGATAATGTTACCATCTGAAATGAGCTTCCGGAAGTTCCGGTACCTTCAATTTATGTAAAGATTTCAGGAAATATAACGATTTTTAATGCCATTTCTAAGTTTCAAAATTTCATAGTTCAGAATCCAAACTTTAAAAATGGCCTTTAAGAGGTTGGCCGTCGCTAAAAAGCTTTTAATCGGGGGTTGAATGGCCAGTAGCAAGAGCAAGCTTGTAAAGGAATGCATCCCTAGGCAAATTTTCCATTCCTATCCCCATCCCCATTTTATCCCCAATTTGGGGATGGGATGCATCCCATCCCTTTTTATCTCCATTTCATCCCCCATCCCTATCTATCTCATCCCTTTCAGAAGCCTGAGCCAGAGTAAATAAATTTTTTTTAACTAATATGATCTCCTCTCTGAGTTTTTAAGATATAACAATAATTTATGATTTAATCAATGAACAGAACGTGGGCACATCACCTAGAAGATTTTTTGGAAGAAATGCTTTATTTGCTTCAGCATTGTTAAATAAGCGTATTTTGACTCTATTTTAGGGGTCTCAAATTAAGACTATCAATCAAAACGTTTATCCTCCATGGATTTTTAATTGATACATTGAAAACGCACATGACTGTGTAGCTGATGAGTTCATGCAGATCACCTAGAAGAGTTTAGTACCAATAAGTTTATTTAATTAAGAAAAAAAATTTCAAAAATGTATTCGATACTTTGTAAAATTTTCTGCATCATGTGTTTTTCAGTACAATCAAGAAATTTGTATTTATATCATAGTATGATAATCATACGTTATATTTTTGAAAATATCAAAAGTGCTTTCTTGAGTCAGGATTCCTGACCATGTTTCAAAACATGTGAAAGGCATCCGAGCATATATCCCCAATTCACACTTTTGTGAATATCCCGGCCCTGATAAGGAAACGTAATGTGTTTTTAAGTAGTAGGGCCGGGCTATTCACAAAAGTGCGAATAGGGGATATATCCATTATTATTCCCGGGTCACTTTTAAAACTTATTTGCCTGTTAAAAGAATAGGGAATAAGTTTTTAAACTGACCCGGGCATAATAATCCATATTGCTGATAGGATGAAACCGTTTTTCTTCAAAAATGGGTTTCAGACTCTGAAATGCATAGGTTCCGTTAAAAACTAGCTTCTCTCAAGTAAAATGTTGGAAATTCAAGTGAATTGTCATCAATGATGACTCATCATGGAATAGAATTATCATTTCAACCAAAAAATCTTATTTTCAATATTCAGTTCCACGAATGTTGAGAACAAACTTTTTATAACAATTGGTTCGATTAATTATTTCAGCTACTTTACAGTATGTTGCTTTGAACCACTTTTATTCAAACCTTGCTAGATCACTATTGACGTTTTTCTGACAAGGGACGCTCCTGAGCTCGCTTTCAGAAATACAAATTTTCAAGAGATTATCAATTTACTGATGAAATTGTTTAAAATATCCAGTGAGATATTGATAATGTTTTAAATAAAAAAATTAGTTGGCTAATTCACAGTGTTTAGTCCAGGCTTCCAAAAAAGCCATCCATTTGGCGATTTTCCATCCCTATGCCCTAATTTTCTCTATCTTTTGCTATGGAAAGGGATAGAAAAGGGGATAAAAGCCATCCCTTTTGGAAGCCTGGTTTAGTCAACACCAAATTAGCTTGCAAAAAATATTGACAGACAGAAAAAGGCCTTTAATAACACAAGGGCCTAAAAAGTTCTGAGCCAAAAAGTTGGAAATTTGGCCACCCTTATTGCGTCATTACCTGTGTCGGTTGTAACTAAACGAACACTAAAAATACTGATCGATATAAAATTGTGTGTATGTTCAATTTATTATTGGCATGGAAAAGTATTAAAAAATTTTTTGCCAGAAATGTGCACGTCACTTGTCTTACGGAAGCTCTTATTTGCGCGAAACTATCGCATAAACATCCGCATAATCAACTAGGTACTAAGTAGGTACTACCTCATGTATCCATTTTTATTATTTTTTTACGGTAGGTGTAAAGTTTTTGATGCGGATGTTGATGCGAGAGTTTCGCGCAGATAAGAGCAGCATAAATACAAGCATGAACATTTATGACCTCAAAATTCGACATTTGTTCTTGTAGGTGCGTTAAAACTTTATCTTTCAAAAGCTTCATGGGCCATGAAAAATTTAAATGTGACCAAATCTCATAAAAATGAAAGCAAATTGTAAATTTTGGCATTTTTTCCGACCTCTTCTGACCAGTGACAGTGTAATCTTTATCGATCAAAAATTTGGGAGCCGATCAAAAGCCATGAATCATGGCTTTTGATCGGCTCCCAAATTTTTGATCGATAAAGATTACACTGTCACCGGTCAGAAGAGGTCGGAAAAAATGCCAAAATTTACAATTTGCTTTCATTTTTATGAGATTTGGTCACATTTAAATTTTTGGAAAATTCTACCACGCGATTTCAATAAATTTCAAATATTTTTCTTAGGAGTATTTAATCCTGGAAAACTATGCGATTGGCTGACTTATTTTTTTTTCAGATATATCCAAAATGATATCCAAAATGGGTGACGTCACAAATAGAGAAATCTAGTTATTATTGGTCACTTCTCCTTATAAACGCCTCGAGAAGTGCTCATAAAAGATTCAAAATTTCGTAGAAAATTGAACGAAATAAGAATTAAAAAAAATTAAAGTATTCGGAATTTTTAATAAAAATTTGAATCCTAAACTAATGCGCTCGTGACTCACGAGTCGTGAGGCTGCAAATAGATTTCGACTGATGCCATTTTTGTTGTTGAATCCTTCTTAAAATATGACTCGATTTTAAAATGAATAGTATCAGATTTTAGGTTGTGAAGAATACGTTTGCATTGCAAAACGATTCTGCGCTAATTGCTTGATTTCTTGGCATTTTGAAAATTTTAAAATTAAGATCATGAGTCACGAATCGTGACTCACGATTCGTGACTTGATTTTTATAAATTTTAAATGGTATTTGAAAGAGTTAAGTAACATTCTTATTTGTTGTAGCTCCAGAAAGTAAGGATCAGGGCTGGGGTGAGAGTTTAGCTTTATTGACGAACTTTTCAACTGTGTCGATGTTTTTTTGAAAAAGCGCAGTTTTTAAAAAAGTCTGATTTGCGACAAAATACTCCAAAAAGAGAGTTCGTCGGACTTTCGGCACTGTTTTGATTTATCTTATTAAGCTATATTTATGAAGATTTTTTTGGTCTATATTTTCAACATATTCAGAATTTTCCTCTGCTATAATGATTTTTTTTCCTCGTCATCAAATTACCTGTCGTTTGGTAGTGATTTTGTGTCATTAGGACAGAAAAAGCAAATACAGTTGACACGCTAAGATTCGATTATAAATCAAACCAAATTTGCGCAATCAAGGTAAAGAGAAACTCTTCATCAAAAAGAAGTATTTGTGGTCACTTACATGAATTATTTTTTTTACGTTTTTTGTTTACTTATTTATTTTGTAAAAAGGCTAATTGAATTTGAATTACCACATAAAATTCGTTGCCTTCCATGATGGAAGTTCCATCCCTGATTTGTTCTGAAGAACGCAGTTGATGTTAACTGTTGAAAAATTGAAGGCCATTCAAAATTTGAATTATATCTGGAAATTTCTGACAAAACTCACATTTATATGAATAGTTTCCAAGTTTTAGGGCTGCCAGAACGCAAAAAAAAAGTGAATGTGATGAAATCGTAAGCATACTCCATATTTTTCAGTATTTATCAAATGTGAATATTTCATCTTATTTGCTTACAAATTTTATCCGTTGCTTTCCAGCTCCTGACACGATCTATCTGAAGTTGTGCAGATTTTAATGCAAACATTTTAGATTTTAAATTTCACGTTAAATTTTGCCCAGATGATCGTGATTATAATAAGAGAAAAAGGTATAAAAACGTGGAATACATGCAAGCTGTAGCCGATAAAAAATCCGAATTTTTGAATCAGCCAATAAAATTGGGTTGAAAGTAAAACGGCAAAAAATCACTATTTTGCCATTTTCGGTCAAGAAGACTTAATTTTTCCAAGATTATTTGATTCGTGTCCCTCAGAGCGGGATTTAGATCCGAAAAAAAACTTGAAAAAACTTTCTGGATGGATAAAAATCTGAAAGTTTTACCGAGAGAAGATTTTTCTCAAAAAAACCTATTTTACCTAATCAGCTTCACCAAAGTGTGTATAATACAATTTGCGATTTAAAAATATACTTTTTGGATCTAAATTGCGCTCTGAAGAACATGCATCAAATAATTTTTGTAGCTTTTATTAATCACGAAAAACGTACGCAAGTCTGTTACTATCGTTTTCGAAATTTCGAAATAAATAGAACAATTTCTGCTTTATTGATCGATAGTAACCGTTTTTCAAAGATTTATTATAGATAAATAATAGTTTTTGAAAATTGATGAGTTTCTTTTGCAACAACACCTGGTCAGGAGCTGATAGCGTTTGTGTGGTGGGGCCTGTCCTCGCGAGTTAGGGTGGTCTGGTATCGTACAAAACGCCTTTTTCGAATAGAAATTGAGTGAATTGAGGGAGTAACCGACGGAGGCTGTATCTCAAGATCCATACATGGGAGAAACTTAATTTTGGTTGCATTCAAAATTTTGTCATCGGTTTGCTTCCGAATCAATTAAAACATCTTAAATTTGACCAAAAAAAAATTTCGGAAATTCGAATTTTTCCTAAGTATTGTTTTCATTATTTATGATTTTTTTTTTACGCTATGATCGATGACCCTAATTTAACTTGCATCAGTCAGCCTGCTATCTAATCTTGCAAACCACTAACAAAAATTTTTAAAATCTCGAAAAAATTTCAAAAAAATTTAGATCGTGAAATGGTCAAAATTTTCAGCTACCTAAACTTTGCACATGTGTGCAACATAAACTTAATCAGATATAACGAAAACCAGGCCATAGAAACCCACGTCTCTATCGATTGCGAAAATGGGCTTTTTGTGTGAAAAGTTTATGATACCAGTGCTGGAAATTCCTGATATTTCCTTGTGCAATGATTTTATCGGTTAAAAGCCGAAAATCGACCTTTTTGGACCAGTACTACTACCGGTACCGTCATACAAATTCAGACATTTATCGCCAACATACTGTTATTTCAACATCGTACGACTCTTCCTCATCAAACTACAGGTGTTTAAGGGGGTATGCGACTCTGATTTGACATTTTGTCGGAGAAATATACTGAAAACTAAGAGCTCATGAGATAAACCGAAAATGCTTATTTGTAGATCTATCCTTAATCTTGCACGTAACGGGAGTATGACAATCTTTTCTCGAGGGCTTTTTTTGATCCGGCGACTGAACAATTCTAGAACGCCAAATAACCGACGATTTTTTGCAATTTCAGACTTCAAAATCTATCTCCTCCGAAGATATATTTGCAAAATGGCTCAAATGTTTATCAAGTATTCCCAAGAACATATGTAAAAGATTCTTGAGGCCTTTTTTGCAATTTCGAGCTAGAACTCGAAATATGATTTTTTTGGTCATTTTCCAATAAATTTCGGAAAAAAAAGTGCTTCAATTTTTTCGACAGTAGGCTCAAAAGAAAGCCAGTGGGAAAAACACTGATGAGAAAGTTTGGCTTACGTCCAGGCGATATTTTGAAGGTTCAGTGGTCAAATTCGAGCAAACGTTATTTTTAACTTCATCTTTTAAAAAATACTTAGAAAATAATCAAAAAAATGGAAAATTTCGAAAAAAAATTTTGATAATTGGGTTCTTAGTACACTTAATAAATCACCCGTATTCAATTTGGAAGCATTTTAAATGCCTCTAAGGCCTTTATTAAATCAGAGTCGCATACCCCCTTAAAGGACAGTGAAACGCGTTGGTTACAGCCTTAAGCTTGAGGTGTTTAAATAAACTTCTATGGCATAAAATGTTTTTTGAAATATCTATGGACATAATATCTTTATTTTTTCCCATTTTCAAAAATTTGTAGTACAGAATTAAACTTAATTTAACTTAATTACACTTCTAATTGTTTCATTTCAATATTTCATCAACAGAGGAATTTTAGAGCTAAGTGTTAAAGTTGCTAACCTGAAGGCACGTTTCCATGCTTTAATCAAAATTATTTTTTCACCTCAAGCTAAATTTCCCCAATTTTTACCTGAGAATAACTCAAGGAGGGTTTTTATTCACGATAGCTCAAACCAGACTGCCCTTAACTTCGCGAGCAGGACAAACTCACCAGAGTCTGGTGACCAGACTACCGCTACCACAAAAAACCATCTCCCCCTGATGATAAACCAAAATTGTTCTATTTAAAAAATATAATCTTTTTGGTGATGCTGCGCATCCCCAAAACACTTATATTGTATAAAATTCACTTCAAAAGAGCCAAAAAACTTTTTTAGAGCTGATTTTGAGGGTCTCGCGAAAAAACCTTTTTTTCCCTAGATTTTTAGTAGCACATTTCAAACCTGTTTTAATCAAAAGCTAGTGAGTTCGTGGAGAGCTGTTACTATCGAAACCTAAATTTCAATCATTTTTTCTCTTCCAAAACTGTACTTCTAATTCCTGAAAATACATAAATTTTGATTGAAATGCTTAAAATAAGGACAAGATATTTTCCAAATGATAAAAAGTACTTTCCTAACGCTGTATTGGGTCAAAAATACCACCAGCTTATTTGAAATCATCCATATATTTCCGATAAAAAATTATAAGAATAAAATTCTGAATGTTTTTGTTTGAGACTCAATTCATGAAGACTCAATTCCCCTTGAACAAATTTATTAAAAATGGCTTACGTAACGTTAAATGCTAAAATAATAATATATTTATTATCTCTATTATTTGGTGGATGATTAACCGTTGGTGGATGATTAAAGACCGTTTCAAGAAATAATGATATTTGTGGATAGTCTTGAACTATGGTTTTCGTGGTACCGAAAATCATTTTTGTAAATCGACGTCACAAATTATAAGTCGGAGATCGTGGTTTTTCGAAATTTTATAGGACACAGTTTATTAGAAAAATAATTAACTTCATTTTTGAATATATATTAATAAAGATGGAATTTTGATTAGTTGGAAGTTGAATCAATCATGATCCAAAAAATTGACCAACACGATAAAATTCGTTTTATCCTTTAAATTTCAAAATGTTTCATGTTATATAATTACTTTGAGCATGCAAAGCAGTTTTAATCTTAGGTGCGCTTAAAAAAGGACATGGAAAGCGAAATATTTAGACAATGAGTGGCGTGGATCAATCGTGGCCACTTTCACAATTCTATTCATACATACCAAAAAGGCCATAAACGTTATATTTATGTCAAAATGTTGATTATCAAGTTTGGTCTTGTTTCGGCTCTTTTTGAAAAATTAACATTGTTGAAAGTGCCAAATTTTCGAAAAATCTCAGTTAAAGGCCCCTATCTCTTCACAAAACTTATCAGATGAATTGTTTTCAAAAAAATGATTGGTCAGCGTTTTGTAAATTCAAAAATTTCTTCAAGCTTTGCCTCGAACTCTGAAAATATATCTTTTTATTGAAGCAAATTACATTTTTGATGATTTATTGTCTTTTATTTATAGAAATAAGCAGTTTTTCAAACAGCACTTTGTTAACAGCCGTATTTTTCAACAACAAAAATTGTCGTCAAATAATTTTTCTAAAAAGTTTTTTGAGTTTGTGGTATTTTTTGGTTACGATGAAGCTTTGCGAACACGTTAATTACGTTTATTATTTACAATTTGAATATATTTCGTAACAACTTAATGACCAGAATAATGATCAATTATATATGCTTAAATATCTCTTGCAGTTTACACCGACTACTTCCCTAACTTGTTCAATGATTTGAATAAACTCTTTTTCCTCATAGATCAATTAATTGCTAAAACAATTTTTGAATGAGTTTAAGTGGTTTGAGAGAGTCACTTTTAATGTTGTAAGAACGAAAAAACGTTTCATAATTATATTTTACATAAATCCTGTTTTTTCTATGACGGAACATTGTAGTCACTGAAAAAGCAGAAAAGTTAATTCTATTAACCAAATTATTGTTAATATGAAAAATATAATATTTTGAAATTAAGCTAAAAATTTGAAAAAAACTCATTCAGGAAATTTTTTATTCGCCGATCTGTGAAACTACTTTTTGCGTGCGACAAAATTTTGTAAATATTTTTTTCTATTGGTAGTCTTATACAGTAGATAATCAAATATTTATTTTAATAAATGATAATAAAGGTGATAATAAATGAATAAAAACATATGTTTATTTTAATGGTATAATTTATTAAGTCAAAATGTGTTTGCTTTAAACGCCAAATCTTATGGATAAGTAAGCTACACAACACCGTTTTTTCGAAATTAAAAAGCTTTATCTGCTACGTTATATTTCAAAATACACCGAAATGCTTACAGGACATGCATAACTAGTAGGCCTAACGATTGTTAAAGCCTTTTTTTGAATGGAGCCAGTGTTTATTTCAATGGTCTCGATAAGTGAATTATAATGCATTCCATGGTTTATGAAAAAGTGTCAGTTCAAAAAACGTTGGACTCGGGCATCAAAAACATTTATTCACCGGAAATACCGGTTACTGCGTTTATTAATTGCTACTGTGTCAATTATGCTACTATATCGAATATTTGTTGCTTTGTAGAACTGTATGACTACCAGTCATTGACTAGACAGAATTTCCTTGAACGTTTTATCATAAAAATTTGATGAGAATATTCATATTTATTCATGTCTTTTCTAGATTGAATATAATGCCATTTACGTGGGTCAAAATAACCCTTAACTTTGGTCAACTCGTTTGGTGACATTTTAAAATAAAAACGATAACCTTGAGTCCAAAAAGTTAATTTCTAGTGCTCCAGTTAAGGGGGTATATCTGGATAATTTGACATATTCACTCACGTGATATATTCTGAAGATAAAAGCTTATGAGAAAAAACGAAAATGCTGATTTTGTAGATCTTATCCTTAATCTTTGCCGAAAAAATACAACCACCAAATTATTTTTGAACTATTACACCAATAGGTACAGTATCGTAACAATGTGTGACATTTTCCAAACTGCAAAATCTATCTGCCTCCAAGACGGTATATCAAATCGAAGCTCAAATTTTCACCCAGATCACGTAACGGGTAGTATGCCAATCTTTTAAGACGAGCTTTATCGATCCGGCGACTGAACAATTCTAGACGCCAATAACCGACGATTTTTTCACAATTTCAGACTTCAAAATCTATCTCCTCTGAAAGATATATTTGCCAAAATGGCTCAAATTTTTATCAGTATTTCCAAAACATTTGTAAAGAGATTAAGACGGGCTTTTTTTGCAATTTCCAGCTGAAACTCGAAATAATGATTTTTTTGGTCATTTTCCAAAAATTTCCGAAAAAAAAAATGCTTCGATTTTTTTGCTAAGTAAGCTCAAAAGAAAGTCAGTGAAACACTGATGAGAAAGTTGACTTACGTCAAGGCCGATATTTTGAAGGTTTTAGTGGTCAAATTTGAGCAAACGTTATTTTTTAACTTCATCTTTTTAAAAATACTTAGAAAAAAATCGAAAAAAAATGCGAAAATTTCGAAATTTTTTTTTGATTGATTGGGTTCTTAGTACACTTAATTATCACCCCGTATCAATTTGGAGCATTTTTAATGCCTCTAAGGCCTTCATTTAATCAGACAGATATACCCCTTAAGACATGTAATGAAAAATCATAAGATAACCAGTTTTGACTAAATTGAAAAACCTAATTTGAAAACCTTCATTTAATTTTAAAATTAATTCATAAATACAATGAAAAACCTATCATTTTTGCTTGGTTTATACTAAACGAAACTTCTCTTTACTTTTGGAAACTTCCAGGATTAAAATCTAAAAGGAAAAATACCCGTCGACATGCTTTATTATTGATGATCTTGAAGAAATCAAAGTCTTCTGATATAATTTTAATATAATATGTCCCTATAAAAATATATTTCTGCTGTCGGTTAGCTTAATTTGCCGCCTAGTCGAACAATGCAAAGAAATTTGAATAAAAATTTATCCGGGAAATAATGGATCATGCTTAAAATTTTGTAAGATTTTTATGTCGTCATAAAAAGTTGTAAGCCGTTTAAAAAACAATTTTCAGCCTTAAGGAGGTACCCCTCGTGAAAAATAGCGTTTTCATGCTCTGTGAGGGCGAATATCTGGAAAACTATACATTGTCAAACCTAATTGTTAAGCCTGGTAGATTAATTGGACCTGAATCCCACATCCAAAACTATAACTAAGGATCACTGATTGCTTTACAAATCAGGAACGAGCTTCAAAGTAGAGTCATATTTTGTAGCAAAAAACCTATTTCTCCGTGAGTTTTTGGGGTAGAAAAATTATTTTTCGATTTTATGAGCCACAATAAACGCACGCAGGTCTGTTACTATCGATTTTGAAAATGCAAAAAACCAATGTTTGAGCTGATTTTAAAACGCTCGCGGAAAAGCCTATATCTCCCTAGATTTTTTAGTCACAATTTTAAAACATATTTGAATGAACAGCTCATGACCTCACAGGGGGCTGTTTTCATCGAAACTTGAATTTCCATGATTTTCTTTTCGAAAACAGTACTTCTAATTCCTGAAAGTCCTTAATTTTTGATAAAAATGCTTGAAATCACGACAAGATATTTTCAAAATGATTAAAAAGTATTTTCTCAAGGCTTTATTGGGTTAAAAATACCACCAGTTTATTTCAAATTATCCATATTTTCAGAAAAAAAAACTATTTTTATAAAATTCTGATTTTGTTTTGTTTCAGCCTCAATTCATGAAGGTTGTGCTCTTAAAACCTCCTTCAAAAATATTTGAGGCGCCTCCATGTACGCAATAAATATATGGTGGTATTTGGTGCAATTTGGTGTACTCTGATTGCCTTTAAGTCTTCATAAAAATCAGACATGACCACCCCCTTAAAGAAATGCAATGTCAAAGCCTGATTTCAGAAAAATAGTTTGAAAGCAAGGCCAGGTTAACACAAACAAGGAGAGAAAAAATAGGAAAGTAAAGGATTGTAGCCAAATCAGACAAGAATCAAATCAGTCATTGTCTGGCAGTCAATCACTTTTATCGTCATTTTTTATTGTGACAATTTTTAGTTATTTCAGAGTCGCAACTAAAAAAAGTAAAGATTACCCGTGGGTAAAGTCGCAGAATTTACGCCAATAAATTTGTAATTTAAAGAAAAGAAATTGTGCTGACCCAATTTCACCAAATGCAAACTGTATTTTCTTTTAATTTTGGGTTGACATTAGTAGACTAAGTGACAAAAGACAACCTAGGCCAGGAATCGGCTTAAGTGGATAGGATCGTATTAAAGATAACCTACGCAAGATGTTGAACCCAATCATGGTGGAGGAGCCGCTCGGTCGTGATTTGCTCGGTAACTAAAAAAATTATTAAACTAAAAAACCTATGCCAGGTTAACGTCCCTCCCCCCACATCCCTAATGTCGGGACATGGGGTGGGCGCTAAGCTGTCAACACTGGCACTCACATTTAGGGGCCTTAAAACTAACAAAAAAATCAATCTCATTTCTAATCTAACTCTACAACTTATTCTAGGTCCAAAATCAAATTAATAGGACTTTTTTAACGGGTGCTCATTTTTTTGGCAAAAATATGTTTAACGGGTGCTACAAATTTGGCAAAATTTTGTTTTTCTTAGGTTTGCAAAGTTATTTCTGAAAAAAATACAAAAATCTTCCATTTTTTCATATGTAGTGGAATAATCCATTAATTTTATTTCATCACATTATGCATTTTATTTTATTTTTACAAGGTGTCAGCATTAAAAATTTCAATTGGCAAAAAATAAGACAGATTCTATGTCAAAATCACAAGAAATAAAGGATTTATTTTATTGAAGGCACAGATAAAACGGACTTTGAGGCGCCAAAGTTACAACGAAGATCATAAAAAGAAAAATTTGATTAAATAATAATCTTAATATTGATTTAATATTTGATTCCAATAATTAATTTAATATTTGATTAAATATTTTGATTTAATATTTGATGATGTTTGATTTAATGATTGATTTAATATTGATATTGATTTAAAATTTAAATTTTTGGGTACGATAAATAGGCCGGTAATGTCACAATGGTAACAATCCTCTCTCACTAAAACCAGGAAAACAAACCTTGGTTTTGCGTCATTTTCGAGAGATAAAAATTTAAAGCAAAAAATAGAGGGGATAATAGAACCATCCAGAACAATACTAACTCGGTTGTAGCTCGATTAAGAGCTTAGCAAAACAGAATGGATACAGGTATCTGGCTAACCTATTAAGACGCGCGGAGACGACCTCCGGTAAAACCGGACCAACTTTGTCTCACGCGTGAGATAGCGTAGTAATAGACGGAAAAAATTATCAACCAATACCCTGTACGTTACCAACACTTAAAAAGTTTTATATATACAAAAATTAACCCAGGCCTATACTAACTAAGTTAAAATTTTTAATAAAAAATGGGGGTTGCCTCAAAACTTGTATTCAAATGTTGAATCCTTAAAACTTTTTTCTACAGAGCCAACCCCATTCTCTGAAGAGAAGTGGCGCCAAGCGCTTGCAACTTGATGGCTAAAATATAATTCGGCGGCAGCATCTGTTTTGATGCAAGAATCTTGACAGAGACTGATTTTCGAAAAAATCGAATAACCAGTCTCATAGCAGATTGTGCGCCCTTTCACCAAAAAAAGTTTCAAAGTAACTCGACTCATTTTCATGGTGCGAGTGTAGGCGTTGCAACTTTGGCGCAAACGTCTATGGGACCTGTCCTGAAGCATCGAGCAGATGGAGTTGGCATAATAATTGAGTGTGGCAGGCCCAGTTCCAGTGTACGCATTCTTCAAACAGGTAATAGCGGTTTGGCGAGGTAATTTATCATCATAGGTGGTCGGCAGCGAGTTAACTGAAGACAAGAAGGCGGCCCTTGTGCAGAACGTGAGGAAACGTTGATTCGGGGAAACGGTGCCAGAATCGTCGGTAGGGTTATCAACCAATGATTCCAATAACAGGACGGGGCATCTCTTTACTCTCTTGTCACTTAATTTGAGGTAGTAACAAGGGAATATTCTACAGATATAACCTTGTTCTGCGCCGTTGGTCAATACAGAATCTGTGAAAAACTTATCACGCGGCCGACGGGACTTGTTTCGACCAGCTGAAACAAAATTCGTTGGGAAACCAGCCAAAGAACCTTCATTTCCAACTAGTAGATCGGTACCAATCGACCCAGGTTGAGCAAGGACAGGCGGAGCAATATAATAAGGCATGTTGTTGCGGGGCTAGGATAGCTCCATTGGTTTGACCTCGGTCGGAAGCTGGGAGGCTCGGGGACATATTCGTTCTCAGGGTTAGTCTTGCGGCTGCGGATAAGTTTTGCGGATGCTTTTCTGCTCTCAAATAACGTAACTCCTCTCAAACTTTGTCTCAGATGCTTTTCTGCTCTCAAATAACGTAACTCTCGAATTTGTGTATAGATATTGGTATATTTCTTGATTGTATTTTCAGAGGGCGAAGGGATAAAATAAAAAGGCAAGTGTTTGGGTATTCAAAAAAATAATGAAAAAAGTGCTTTTTCGACTACTTTTTTTTGTGATAAAAAGCGACTGACGGTTTTTTTTTGAAAGAATGGTTTTTGGTAAAAGTCCCTTGGTTATTGTCAAAATAACCAGGGGACCTTTAATAGACATAAGCCTTATGTTTTTACAATTTTTCATCAGTTTTGAAGGTCTTTATGCTTATTGTCAAAATAAGGTCGGAGCAGCTCCAGACTTTTACTTTCCTATTGGGCGCGCAGATAA
>SCLH01000055.1:48136-59454 GCA_004367855.1 Oikopleura vanhoeffeni | reverse complement strand
TCATTATTTTACGTAGGACTCCACCGTTGATACAGTACGCAAATGATTTTTGTTTTTTTGTTTTTGATTCTTCTCTAAAAATTACAGTAGCATAACGTCTAAACCTGTTTAAAGTCACTTCAAATCAAATTTCTCGAAATCGCCTCGAAAACTTTTTTTTGGTTTTCACACTAGATTATTACATGAAACCTTGCCTGGTGATTAAAGTTGTAGTGGTTTCCCGGAAATTTGCTTAGAACAAAAATTACAGCGCCAGAAGCGAGGGGTGCGCCACGTAAATCGGTGTTTTATTCACTAGCAAAAACCTGTAAAAACTTTGATACAAATATTTCGGAACATTATTATGAAAATTATTTATCTTCGTGAGACCTTACCGTTTAATAACAGCTACGCAAATAAATTTTATGTTGTTATTTTAATTCTTCTTAAAATCAGTAGATAACGTCTAAAAAAACCTTGTTTTAAGTCACCTTCAATCAAAATTTCTCGAAATCCGTTCGAAAACTTTTTTGTTTTCACATATATTATACATGAAACCTTGCCTTGATTTATATGTAGTGGTTTCCCGAAAAATTTGCTTAGGAACAAAGGTTACAGCGCAGAATAGTATCATTTTTTCCGAAAAAATTTGAAAATACAACTGAAAAAGATGATTGGGCCAAATATCGAAAAGGCGAAGTGTTCATATTTAGAATTATTCAAGCTAAGAATTTGAGGTCAAAAAATATTGAATTTAAATTTCTGCGAAGAAGACGTAGGGTTGCAGTTTATATTTTTCATTAACGGAATTTTGAGATGAACCTGCTGAAAATTGGACGTCTTGCAACATGTGATTTTCGTCCCGCTATTTCGTGATTATTTCTGCCAGAATTTTTGCACGTGAATTTATTCTCGTAATTTTTTCGTAACTTGACCATGGTTTGAATTTTCCATTTGTCCATCTGGGCTTACTTTTTTTTTTAGATATTTTGGCCATTCTAAAATTTTAATGAACATTCTTATGGCATTAATATATAAATTTTGCATAACAGCGCCTTTCTGAAAATTCTTCTGCGAAACAGCTCGCGTATTAGATCGCCAAAATAACTTCTGTGAAGTTCGCTGCATGATATCGAGGACTGGCCACATTTGGCATTAGTTAGAGGCCTTTTGTCATTCAAAAAATCGGCTGTTCAAGCTTGAAACGAAAATTTCTAGGGGTAAGCAAATAAAGGCAGCAGAAGTTTTTCTTTTATAGTAGAAAATACTATAAAAATATCGAAATTAAATAAAGGCAAGGTTTTTTGTATGCATAAATGTGAAAAACAGAAAAAAAATTGGCCCGTTTCGAGAAATTTTGATTGAGTGACTTTTAACAATTTTTAGACGTTATCTACTGTATTTAAAAAATATGGAATTAACAAAGTAAATTTATTTGCGTTACTGTATAACGGGAGTCTCACAAAAGATAAATAATTTCAAAATTAATGGTTCCGAAATATTGTATTCAAAAAGTTTTTACAGAGTTTTTGCTAGTGAAAAACACGATTAACGTGGGCACCCCTCGCTTCGGGGGCTGAACTTTTGTTCTAAGCAAATTTCCGGGAACCACTACATTACTAAATCAAGCAATTTCATTGTATAATATATGTGAAAACAAAAAAAGTTTTCGGGGAGCGGATTTCGAGAAATTTTGATTTGAGTGACTTTAAAACAAGGTTTTAACGTTATCTACTGTATTTTTTAGAGAAAATCAAATACAAAATAAAATTTCATTTGCGTATGTATCAACGGTGAGTCCGACGTAAATAAATGATATTCATATAAATGGTCCGAAATATTTTATCGAAAGTGTTTACTGGTTTTTTATTCCCTGCGCGCCACCTGGTGGTTTTGGACCGCGAGTTCATGCCATTGTCATTTTTTTTGCCTTAATTAACTATGGTTCAAATTGCAGGAATTTAATTCGCGAGGAGACTCCCTTAAGGCCAAAAAACAGGGTTTTAAAAAAGCGTCGCCTCAATTGAATGACTTAGAACAGACAACATATGGATTCAGTTTAGGATAATTATCGAACATTACATCTGTGCTTCCACAAAAACACATCGGCAGGCCTCTGATTAGCCGACCATCAGTAACGACCTTTCAAAAGTCGGCCACTACTTTCACTTCAAAAGCCTCTCCTCCCTAAGTTTTGAAGAAAGAGAATACTGTTTATAGCTTTTATTGCACCACAAAAGAAACGTGAGCAGGAGCCCCCTAGGCGAGTTTTTACTAAAAAATTTCATCCGCGCTTAAATGAGCAAAAAAACTTTTTTTGTTTTTTTTTTGGCCAAGTTTTTGCTCAATTTAAGCGCCGGATGAAATTTTTTAAGTAAAACTCGACTAGGGGCTACTGCCCACGTTCTCTGTGGTCAATAAAAAGCTATAAAGTATGGTCTCATCTTCAAAACTCAGGAGGAGTAGGCTTTTGAATTGAAAAATAGTGCCACTTTTGAAAGGTCGTTCCTGATTGGTCGGCTAATCAGGCCTCCGATGTTGTTTCGTTGGGAAGCAGTTATGTTCATTATCCCTAAACTGAAATCTATATGTTCGTGCTGTTTCTAGATGTTCATTGTCGCGGACGCTGAAAACACCCTGTTGTTTGGCCTTAAAATTCGACCACGTACTCCTTAAAGGCCCCTATCTCTTCACAAAACTTATCAGATGGAATTTGTTTTCAAAAAAATGATTGGTCAGCGTTTTGTATAATTCAAAAATTCTTCAAGCTTTGCCTCAAACTCTGAACAATATATATCTTTTTATTGAAGGCAAATTACATTTGTTGTGATTTATTGTCTTTTATTTATAGAAATAAGCAGTTTTTTCCAAACAGCACCTTTGTTAACAGCCGTATTTTTTTGCAACAACCAAAAACTTGATCGTCAAATAATTTTTCAAAAAGTTTTTTTGAGTTTGTGGTATTTTTTGGTTACGATGAAGTGTGCGAACACGTTAATTACGTTTATTATTTACGAATTTGAATATGATTAGTACACAATTAATGACCAGAAAGAATATAGATCTTAAATATCTCGTTGCAGTTTTACACCGCACCACTCCTTAACTTGTTCAATGATTCTGAATAAACTCTTTTTCCTCATAGATCAATAAATTGCTTAAACATTTTTGAATGAGTTTAAGTTGTTTAGAGAGTCACTTTTAATGTTGGTAAGAACGAAAACGTTTTCATAATTATATTTTACATAAATCCGTGTTTTTCTATGACGGAAATTGATCAGTCACTGAAAAAAGAGAAAAGTTAATTTATAAACCAAATTATGTTGTTAATATGAAAAATATAGATATTTTAAAATTAAGCTAAAAATTGAAAAAACTCATTCAGGAATTTTTTTATTCGCCGATCTGTGAAAACTACTTTTTGCGTGCGAGCAAAATTTTTGTAATATTTTTTTCTATTGGTAGTCTTATACAGTAGATCAAATATATTTATTTAATAAATGATAATAAAGGCTGATAAAAAATGAATAAAACATATGTTTATTTTAAATGGTAGAATGTATTTATTAGTTCAAAAATGTGTTGCTTTAAACGCCAAAATCTTATGGATAAAGTAAGCTACACAACACCGTTTTTCGAAATTAAAAGCTTTATCTGCTACGTTATATTTCAAATACTACCGAAATGCTTACAGGACATGCATAACGTGAGGCCTAACGATTGTTAAAGCCTTTTTTTGAATGGAGCCAGTGTTTATTTCAATGGCTCTCGATAAGTGATTATTGTATAATGCATTCCATGGTTATGAAAAAGTGTCAGTGCAAAAAAGTTGGACTCGGCATCAAAAACATTTTATTCCAAGAAATACCGGTTACTGCGTTTATTAATTGCTACTGTGTCGATTATGCTACTAATCGAATATTTGTTGGCTTTTGTAGAACTGTTTGACTACCAGGTCATTGACTAGACAGAATTTCCCTTGAACGTTTTATCATAAAAATTTGAATGAAGAATATTCATATTTATTCATGTCTTTTCATCAGATTGAACTAAATGCCATTTACCGTTGGTTCAAAAATAACCCTTAACTTTGGTCAACTCGTTTGTGACATTTTAAAATAAAAACGATAACCTGAGTCCAAAAAAGCTGAATTTCTAGTGCTCCAGTTAGAATGGTAATGAAAATGCATAATGAACCATAGTTTTGCACGTAGATATTCTGAAAACTAAAAGCTATGGAAAACGAAGCTTTTATCTATCCTTAATCTTCAAAAATACCAAAATATTTTAACTATTATACAATAGTCAATGAAAAGAATTCAAACTTGCAAATTTCTGCCTGGTGATACTATATCAAATCGAACTCAATTTCTTCTTGAAACTCCAGATCATCTAAAGAAAGGAGTATCCTCTTTGACAGCTTTTATGCATCGGGACTGAATCTGAGAACGCAATAACGAGATTTTTGCATCATAATGTTATAGAAGTCCTATCAAAAATATATTCTGCGCGTGCTTAAGGCTTAGTGATAATTGCCAGAAATTTGGAAGTCAAATTTATCGGAATATGATCATGTTTTCAAACATTTGTAAAGGATTGACGGGGTTTATGTTGATTCAGTAAACAAATATGTAATTTTGGTATTTCAAAACATTTTCAAAAAAGGCTTAGCGATTTGTAAGTAACTCAAAAGAAACAGTGAAACAATGATGCAAGTTGTTCACGTAAGGCGATTTGAAATAGTGTCAAAGTGGAACGATTAACTAAAACCTAGAAATCGAAAAAATCAAAATTTCGAATTTTTTGGAGTCTTGTCACTATACACGATCATTTGAGCTTTAATGTTAAGCATTAATAAAGAATCCCTTAGCATGTAAGAAAAGTACATTTATAATTGAAACCTAATTTGAACCTCATTTAAATTATGAAATAAATAAACCTACATCTTATACTAACGACTCTCTTTGAAACTTCAGATAAATCAGAAATACGACATGCTTTATTACTGTGACTAAGAAACAAATTGAATATCATATTATCCCTAAAAAATTTGCGTCGGTAGAATGCGCAGCAGACATCAAGGTGTAAAATATCGGAAATATGGATAGTAAATCTTGAGATATGTTATAATTGTAGGCCGTAAAAAATTCATTAAGGAAACCTGAAATAGTTTCATTCTTGGGCAATCTGAACTTATGTATAATTTTGCGGGATATTGGACGACACTAAAAAAATACTATCTTTCAATCAACGAGCCAATAGATCATATTGTAGCACCATTCTCGTGTTTGGAGAAATATCATATAGCAAAAACCCACGCAGGTTCTGGTTACTATCGATTTTGAAAATGCAAAAAACCAATGTTTGAGCTGATTTTAAAGCGCTCGCGGACAAAGCCTATAATCCTCCTGATTTTTAGTCAACAATGTAAACATATTTGAATGAACATCATCGACCTCACAGGGGGCTGTTTTTCATCGAAACTTGAATTTTCCATGATTTTCTTTTCGAAAACAGATTCAATTCCTGAAGTCCTATTTAAGTCGGAGTCTTTGAATAAAAATGCTTGAAATCAAACGACAAGAATTTTTCAAATGATTAAAAAGTAAGTTTTTTCAAGGCTTTACTTGGGTTCAAAATACCACCAGTTTATTTCAAATTATCCATATTGTTCAGAAAAACAAAAACTATTTTTAATAAAATTCTGATTTTGTTTTGTTTCAGCCTCAATTATGAAGGTTGTGCTCTTAAAACCTCCTTCAAAAATATTGAGGCGCCTCCATGTACGCAATAATATATGGTGGTTATTGGTTGCAATTTCCTGTAGCTCTGGATTGCCTTTAAGTCTTCATAAAAAATCAGACATAGCCACCCCCTAAAGAAATGCATGATCAAAGCCTGATTTCAGAAAAAGTAGTTTGAAAGCAAGCCACGTTAACACAAAACACAGGAAGAGAAAAAATAGGAAAGTAAAGGATCGTAAGCCAAATGCAGACAAGAATCAAATCCAGTCATGTGTCTGCAGTCAATCACTTTTTCGTATTTTTTTATTGTTGACAATTTTTAGTTATTTCAGAGTCGCAACTAAAAAAAGTTAAAGATTACCCGTGGGTTAGTCGCAACAATTTACGCCCATAAATTTGTAATGTAAAGAAAAAGAAAATTGTGCTGACCCAATTTCTTTTTTATCACCAAATGCAAACTGTATTTTCTTTTAATTTTGGGTTGACATTAGTAGACTAAGTGACAAAAGACAACCTAGGGCCAGGAATCGGCTTAAGTGGATAGGAATCGTATGTGAAAATAACCTACGCAGATGTGAACTCCAATCATGGTGCGAGGCAGCTGCCCGTTCGTGGATTTGCTCGTAACTAAAAAAAATTATGTAAACTAAAAAACCTATGCAGGTTAACGTCCTCCCCCCACATCCCTAAGTCGGGACCATGGGTGGCGCTAAGCTGGTCACACGCACAGCTGGCACTCACTTTAGGGGCCCTTAAAACTAAACAAAAAAATCATCTCATTCTAATCTAACCTCTACAACTTATTCTAGTCCAAGAATCAAAATTAGGCACCTTTACGGGTGCTCATTTTTTTGGCAAAAATATGTTTAACGGGTTGCTCAAATTGGCAAAAATTTGTTTTCTAGGTTTGTCAAAGTTATTTTCTGAAAAAAAATACACAAAAATCCTCCATTTTTTCAATATGTAGTGGAATAATCCATTAATTTTATTACATCACATATGCATTTTATTATTATACAAGGGTGTCAGCATTAAAAATTTCAATTGGCAATAAAATAAAGACAGATTCTAATGTCAAAACCAAGAAATAAAGGATTTATTTTTTTGAAGGCCAGATAAAACGGACTTTGAGCGCCAAATATATCAGAAGAATTCATAAAAAGAAAAAATTTGGATTCAAATATTTAATTTACATATTTGATTTAATATTGATTCAGATAATTATTTAATATTTGATTAAAATATTTGATTTAATATTTGAATTTGATGTTTGATTTATGAGTTGATTTAATAAATTGATGATTGATTTTAAAATTTAATTTTTGGGTACGATAAATAGGCCGGTATGTACAAATGGTAACATATCCTCGTCTCACTAAAACCAGGAAATACCAAACCTTGGTTTGTCGGTCAATTTTCGAGAGATATAAAAATTAAAGCAAAAAATAGAGGGATAATAGAACCATCCAGAACAATAACTAACTTCGAGTTGTAGCTCGGATTAAGAAGCTTAGCAAAACAGAATGGATACAGTATCTGGCTCAACGCTATTAAGACCGCGCGGAGACGACCTCCGGTAAAAACCCGGACCAAACTTTGTCTCAACGCGTGAAGATAGCGTAGTAATAGACGGGAAAAAAATTATCACCAATACCCTGTACGTTACCAAACATCTAAAAAAAAGTTTTTATATATGCAAAAATTTAACCCCAGGCCTTACTAAACTAGTTTAAATTTTTAATAGAAAAAATGGGGGTTGCCTCAAAACCTTGTATTCAAATGTTGAATCTAAAACTTTTTTCTACAGCAGCTCAAGCCCCATCTCCTGAAAGAGAATGGCGCCAAGCGCCTTGCCAACGTTGATGGCTTTAAATATATAATTCGGCGGCAGCATCTGTTTTGATGCCAGATCTTCGACAGAGACTGATTTTCGAAAAAATCGAATAACCAGTTCATAGCAGATTGTGCGCCTTTCACACAAAGTTTCAAGTAACTCGACTCATTTTCATGGTGCGAGGGTAGAGGCGTTGCAAACTTTGGCGCAAAACGTCTGATGGGACCTGTCCTGAAGCATACGAAGTCAGATGGAGTTGGCATAATGATTGAGTGGTGTGCAGGCAGTTCCAGTGGTACGCATTCTTCAAACAGGTAAAAGCGGTTTGGCGAGGTATTTACATCATCAATAGGTGTCGGCAGCGAGTTATACTGAGACAGAGGCGGCCTTGTGCAGAACGTGGAGGAAACGTTGATTCGGGAAACGGCTGCCAGGAATCGTCGGTAGGGTTATCAACCAATGATTCCAATAACAGGACGGGGCATCTCTTACTCTCTTGTCCACTAATTTGAGGTGTAACAAGGGAATATGTCTACAGATATAACCTTGTTCTGCGCCGTTGGTCAATACAGAGATCTGTTGAAACTTATCCACGCGGCCGACAGGGCACTTGTTTCGACCAGCTGAAACAAATTCGATTGGGGAAAGCAGCCAAAGAACTTCATTTCCAACTAGTAGATTCTACCAATCGACCCAGGTTGAGCAAGGACAGGCGGAGCGAGATAATAAGGCATGTTGTCCTGATTCAACACAGGCCCAAGAAGTTGCCAGGGCTACACAAGATGGGCCACTACGAGTTCAAACCAGGCTGTACAAAGCGCATTCAAACTCTCCACAGTCGTCCGCTCAGCAGTGACAGAGTGAAGCTACAATCCAAGACAATTTCATTCAAGGAGGGCAAAATCACGCCAAAAGCGAGCAACTCCAAATAGAAGGCCGCCGTGAAGGCCAAAATCTTTCTGTAGCCGTGTTTTAGAATGTTTTAATGCCAAATATTCTTAAATTCGCACATCAATTGCTCCCGGCTCCTCACCATGTTTGGTACGGGAATTTGTCCGGATTGGTGAAAGTGCTTCCTTGCGAGTTTGATGCAGAATTACCAGAAAGACATTTTTTCGTAAGTAGTTTTTATTAAATCTCGATAACAGGGTAAAGTTTAGATAATTTATTAAATTATAAAATTCTGTGTCGGCTTTTTCAGAATAATTTTGTATATAATAGCAGATCGAATTTTTGTGGGTGATTTTTTAAGTACTTGTGAAAGCATAGTACGCAGAACATGGTTTTATTAATGATGATACTATTAACCTTTGTCAGAGGCACATATTTTTATGTTTTTAATTTTTCAGAATGTAAATCATTTTTTTATCGTCTTCATTTTCTTCTACGGTAACCTCGACGTAACCGTAGTCTGAGTATTTGACGGCGAAACAATTCCTTATGAGTTCACCCACCAAACTCATTTTTAGTAATTATCATTTAATGACAAGACAGATACGATTGAAATTTATTGGTCCGTCAATCCGATCCCATCCAATATTAATGAAATTTAGGAGTCAGTCGATCCGATACAGTTATTTTTGATGCTTGAGTCGATGCAACCGATATGATCCAATCTTAATAAGCTCGAAAAATCGATACGTTTAGGAAATCGAACCATATATATCGGAAAACCGATACGTATCGAAAATCGAACCATATTGGAAAGTCGATATGTATCGGAAAAGTAGATACTACCCGCAGATTGAATCTCGCGAAATGCGAACAGATTGCGTGGGCGGAGCTCCTATCTCACAATGGGCAAGTCCAGTCCCATTGACTGAAATTTACTCTCGTGGCTCGGACATACATTCTCTTGGTAGCACGTAAATGGAATTTTCAAAGAAGTTTAAAAAAATCTAGAGCGGAAATTTTAATTGAATACCCGCGCACGGTGCAAGGACCTTTTTTCTGTGACGTCATGCAATTTAACTTTTTGAGTCATAAACTGTGGAATATGTGACGTTATTTTATTTAACTCTTGTGAGCATATAAAAAACAGTTCCGCCAAGGCACCAGAGCCACAATTGTGGCGTTACTTTGAATGTTGTAAACAGAAAGCTTAAGGCAGNAAATGCGAACAGATTGCGTGGGCGGAGCTCCTATCTCACAATGGGCAAGTCCAGTCCCATTGACTGAAATTTACTCTCGTGGCTCGGACATACATTCTCTTGGTAGCACGTAAATGGAATTTTCAAAGGAGTTTAAAAAAATTTAGAGCGGAAATTTTAATTGAATACCCGCGCACGGTGCTTCATTTAGGGGTGTATGGTTTTTTATAAAATTATTATTATGGATCTTAATAAAAGTAAGGGGGGGGTGAATCAACATCGGAAGCACATTTTTATGTCCGAGGGAAATTTTTTGAATCCTGCTCGGTGATTGGTTTAGTCATTTTTTTCTTCTTTCTAGACATTTTTAGAAAAGACTGTTAAGTGGAGCGTCTTAACAGGGAAATTTAATCATGTATGGCATTTTAAAAATTTGAAAAAAAAATATTTTTTCCAATCCTAAATGATAAAAAGGACCTATTTTCTGTGACGTCATGCAATTTAACTTTATGAGTCATAAACTGTTGAATTTGTGACGTTATTATATTTAACCCCTCGAAACTTTAAAATACAAAGGTAAAATTAATGAAAAACAAATTAAGATATTAATGAAAACTACGATTGGGGAAGAAGTTTTAGGGTGAAATTTCACGAAAAAAATTTTGGTGATATTTTTGATGACTCATCACTTCCGGTTTGACCGGAAGTAGAGTTAAAATCTAGATTCAAGGAGTTATATTGAATTAAGGAGTAAAATTTGGGGTAAACTTTGTTCAGAAGAATTTTGGTGATATTTTTGATGACTCATCACTTTCGGTTTGACCGGAAGTAAAGTTCAAATCTAGATTCAAAGAATTATATTGAATTAAGAAGTGAAATTTGGGGTAAAATTTGTTCAAAAAAATTTGGTGATATTTTTGATCACTTATCACTTCCGGTTTGACCGGAAGTAAAGTTAAAATCTAGATTCAAGCAGTTATATCAAATCAATGAGTTAAATTTAGGGTAAAATTTTTTCGGAAAAATTTTGATGATATTTTTGATGACTCATCATTTCCGATTTGACCGGAAGTAAAGAAAAAATATTTATTTAAGCAATTATATTAAACCAAGAAGTAAAATTTATAGTAAGATATATAAAAAAAAATTTACTGACATTTTTGCTTTGACCGAAAGAAAACTTTATATCCTTATTTAATAAGAAATACACCGGATTTAAAATGTAATACTGACAGTCAAAATTGGACCAAATTTATTTTATTTTCAACAGTTTTTATTAACAGTTGAAAAGTGGTTCTTCACATCGGGGATCTCGTCTCCGGGAAAAGCTTGTTTCCTTCTGATTTTTTCTTGGTTGAGGTCGGCTTGAATCTTTCTTCCTGAAAACCGGTAGGCAACGAAAAAACAACAGCAGCAGGTAAAACTCAGGCGAAGCATGACCACGACAATGCTGAGAAATGGAATTAACTAGGACATTATTTGTTCAGCCTAGAACTGATAGGTAGGGGGATGAACCTATGGGTCTGAAAGCAATCCTAATCCTAAGCCTACATTTTCGTGCAACACTACTTATTATTTTAAGGGACCATATATTAACCTGAGTGCATAAAGATATTTATTAAATTATAAGGACCATATATTAACCTGAATGCATAAAGATATTTATAAAAT
>SCLH01000055.1:27044-44475 GCA_004367855.1 Oikopleura vanhoeffeni | reverse complement strand
TAAAATTAATTAACAAAAAAAGTAATCAAGGTTTCCCTGTGATTTAAGGGTGTTCAAAAATTTCCCAAGGGCTCCACTAAAGTAATGTAAACACGGGTTAGGGGGTATATCATATATTTTACATCTCTAAATTGTAATGACTGAAAAAGGTTCGCGTATATCGTTTATATACGCGAGACAGTTATAATAAGGGAATACAGACAGTTCAATAAAGACAGTTTATAAGACAGAATAAACAAGTCGGATGTGCATCCTCAAAGAGTCGTTTACATTCATTACAGCCAAATCCCGCCAAGTCGGAGCAAGAACGGCGAACAGAATTATTGAAAACGCTGTGAGTTCATCAAGAGCATCTTCAAAATTTGGTGCATTAAAAAACTTTTTATTTCGGGACTGATTCGGTCTCCAAATTCTTGGATGTCATCTTGCAACATTTAAAATTTGCCAGCATTTCTACCATGCTGAGAAAATCATTAAATGGTTCAATAAAAATTGTGAAATAAATTGTGGTTTGAGTGAATTTTGACATTTTCAAGAATTCATACGGCTAAACAGATGAAGCAACCATTTTATTAACCGTGGTCAAACTAGGGTCACCCAGCGTTATCTACTTAGCCGTACGAAGCCTTAAAAATGTTAAAATCAACTCACACTAACCTCTTTAATATGTATTATATTGAACCCTACCTGAAGCCATGCTGTATCGTAAAATGACCCCCAGTTAATTTAAATCGATCAGACATATGTCATCAAATAATAGTGTTTGGCTTGAATTGCTTTAAGGATTTAACAAAAATATGATTTTCAGCAGTTAAAAAAATGTCAAAAAAGAACCGAATTTTATGTGCCAAACTGAATTGAATAATAATTTAAATGTGAAACGGTTATTTTGAATCGTTCCTGTAATTCTTGTGCTGTTTATCTATCGGCTCGGTGATCGTTGTTAACATCTTTTTACCGGATTTTCTCTTCGGAGGCGTGGGTTCGAATCCCACTTCAGACACCATTGCAGGGTCAATGCTAAGTTATTAATAATAGATACACGATTTGTGGATACATTAAAGTATTTATTTAAAGTTCAAGTATAGTTAGAGCCTCTCAATAATGATGATCTTACTCTGAAAGGGGGGTAGCTTATATGCTCTAGAAGTGTTAACTACTAGAGCACACAAGTTCCCTCTTTCAGAGAGGTGCGAAGTTAATGATGACAGTTAATTAATATAACGAGGTGATATGGAAATACTTCAAGGTGAAGTTTTGATAAGGTGTGATATTAGGGGTATGACATCAACACCGAAATCATGACTTTCAAGGTTTTTGATTAACTACATCGCTATAAATGATCATGGAATTTGAACTATGATAAAATTTGAACTATTATGAAAATTTTAACTTTTTTATAATTTGATCTTTTATGAAATTTGGACTTTTATGAAACACATTAATGCCATAAAAATGGCGTGAAATGCAATTTAGGGCTGTACATGTTATTAAAAGTTGAATGTTAAACTTACCACACTTGAATTGATTGTTGTCTGATATATTTAAACAAAAATTTTGCATCCAAAAAAAAGTCGGTAGCGACGGACGGCTTGTCCAATCTAAATCGTGCTTACAAAAGCAACGAAATTGTAATTTCAAAATGTTTCTCCTCCCTTGTTTTGTAAGGTACAACAATGATTCATGACTTTAATTAACCAAATTAATGTAAACTAGTGCAAAATACTGTTTTTTGGTGATTTTTAAGTCAAATCGACAAAGTTTGTCAAAAACTTAACTCGGTAATCTGCTCACGATCTGTGCGGTTAATTAAAATCATTAATTACTGCTGTACCTCATAAAACCAGGGAGAAAATACATTTTGAAATAACAATTTCGTTACTTTTGTAAGCACGGTACTGATTGGACAAGCCGTCCGTCACTTCAAACTTTATTCAGGATGAAATATTTTTGTTTTAATATATCAGAGAGGTTAAATTTGGTCCTTTACCTTATTTTGATTTATTTTAACAACAATCTCGCATCCTAAAAAACAATCAAAAGTGACGGATGGCTTGTCCAATCAGTAAAGTGCTTAAAAAATTGATGGAATAATTTTTTCAAAATGTATCTCATCCCTGAGACAATAGTGATTCATGTTTAAATTAACCGGAGAGAACGTGAGCAGACCGTTTGGAAGAGTTTTTCGAAAACTTCTTTGATTTGGCTTCAGAATCACCAAAAAATGTATTTTGCACTAGTTAACATAAGGTCAAAATACTTTCTTTGGTGATTCTGAATTCAAATCAAAGAATTTTTCCGAAAACTCTCTATAACGGTCTGCTCACGTTTTGTCTGGTTGATTTAAATCATGAATCATTGTTGTACTTTGAAAACTAAGGAAGGAGATACATTTTGAAAAAAATCGTCAATTTTGTAAGAAAGTTTCTGATTGGACGAACCATCCATTACTTTCGATTGTCTTTTAGGATGCAAGATTTTTGTTAGAATATATCAAAAAGAGTTGAAAGTAGGTCCAACGATTTGTACTTTCACGACAATTGGCTATTGAAAACCCATTTAAATGCGACAACCACCCCCTTGGTGCATTTTACAGATACGGATATGGACTTTTGATAAAAACTTTTTACTGCGTTTATATCAAAAATCCTCCCTACTGCGCCTTTAACACCAGTAGGCGTAAGTGACCAATAAAAAAGCGGGATTCTTAAATTTCGTCGAAAATCGAGTATTCTGATTGGACACTGGCTCCATAGTTACGCGTACTGGTGTAAAAGGCGCAGAAGGGAAGATTTTCGGTATATTTTTCTCATTATACCATCAAAGTTTTTGTCATTTTAAAAACCGAACGAAATTTTCCACTTTTGAGCTCACTTCGTTTAATTTGTTTCTTATCAGATCGATTATTTTTACTTTTTAAATAGTCCTTTGAAAAAACACAAAAAAACGCGCGTTTGCTTTGAGGTGTCTAATTTAAGGTACAATTTATTTTTAAATAATAAGAAACCGTTAAAACCGACTCATTCACCATTTTAAATTTATTAAATTTGTTAAGATACGATTTCTACGTCACACGGTGTTCAACATTCTTGGAATCGTAGACGACCCCTAAAGTTGCTCCGATTTGGCTGAAATTTCGGCGATTTCAACTAAGGTGGGGGAAAAATCGATTGACGATCGAAAATGTTAGAAATTTCCGAAATCGCTGATTTTTGGTCAAATTATTGGTCAAATTTTTTACTCTTTTTTTTCATTAATAAGTACCTGCAAATTAGTATCATCATGAGCTATTTCATCCAGCAATTTGAACGGGTAAGAAAGGTCTTTGAACACGTGACAAAATTTGAGACAAACCCGGATATAAAATAAAAAATCAAGCATAAATCTATAGAATCGCATATTTTTTCCGAAAGCACCTCGGTTTCTTAAAATTTTCCCTGAAAAAGTTAAGAATTTCACATAAATAAATAAATATTCCTTCCTGAAATCGTTTGGCGATCATGGTGATACTAATTTTAAGGTGCTTGAGTTCATTAAAAAAAGGAAGAAAAAAATTGACCAATCAGCGATTTTGAAAATTTCCTACATTTTCGATCGTCAATCGATTTTTTCCACAACATCAGATAAAATCTCCGAAATTGAAGCCAAATCGGAGCAATTTTTGGGGGTCGTCTACGATTACGAGAATGTTGAACACCGCGCGTCATCATCAAAATTTTTAACGGTGGATGGGACGTTTTACCAATTTGGCAAGTTTTGTCTGATAAGTTTCTTTTAATTCTGGATAAATTTCTGCCAAACCGTAGTTTCGTTCTCAAATTATGATTCCGAGTATTAGCAACAGCTAAGAAACAAAACCAGGACACATTTGAATAAAATAAATGCTTGCATTCTCAATATTTTCAGCTTATGGTTTGAGCTGATGATTTAAACAAAAAATGAGAGAAATTCTTCCAATTATTTTTGACTCAAAATCACAAATCAATATCATATGATTTTTCAAATAAAGTATAAAAAATATAAGGTCACCTACGCGAAAAGTAAAAATGGTCATTTTGAAGAGTATTTTTCGTTGATTTAAAACAAAAATTGGAAAAAAAATTTGACCGAAAAATAAGGGTTTTTTACATTGTTCGGAACTTTTTTCAAAAATTTCTCATGATTTGCCGAATTCGGAAAGTTTCATACGAACTCAAAATTTTCTTAAACGGCAGTAATACGAAAACCCCGTTAAATACAAACTTCATTATAAATTAATATTATATAAAATTTTTCGACTGTGTCCTAGACTCTTATTTAGAGGGCTTTCTAATTATTAAAAAAAGAAATATTATTATGCTATTTAGACCACTATCTGGGATAGCAAATATATCTTGTGCTGTCTGCATGTTGTTTTTCTAGAATTTGGTTTTCAATAAAAGTTTGAAAAAAAATATTTTGTTTTGTTTCTTTGTGTCTTACTTTAAGTTACACTTACTAGCTAGATAAATTTTTTACTTCGAGCCCCGGCTTACGTTTTTGAAAATTTAAAAGCGTGATCTTCGTCTTAAGTTATCATATCTTCACATCACGCCTTTTGGTTATGCCGGCCTTCTGATCCGATATTTCCGAGAAGAGATAATCGCTCTATTTTGAAATAGTCGCCCATGCATCAAATTGTAATTCCCCGACTGGACGATTGTCGGGTCGGTTCAAGATGGATCTCCCGAAAAGTAGCTAGAGCCGTCAGCCAGAGACGATCAGCGGAAATTCCGGTCTTTTGAAACACTTTTTCGTTTTTTTTATTTTTTTTTTTTTTCTTTTTTTTTTTTTTTTTTTTTTTATTTTTTTTTTTTTTTTTTTTTTTTTTTTCTTTTTTGTCTTTTTTTTTTGTTTTGGGCCTGGAAGTCGGAGGTTGCACCTTCGTCTTGCGCCGAAACTTGGGCCAGTTTCCCTCATCCTTATTTTTTTCAAAATTTTTCTTCCTTTTGGCCGGGAGAGGGTTAAAGACCTGCGCCCTGTCGTTTTATTATAGTGCCTTTCGTTCCTAAGAAAGTTTAAACGATTTTTTGTGCGAAAAAAAAATTTATTAATAAAAAACAAGTAGTTTTAGCCCCGCTTTTTCGCACAAAAAACGGTTTTCAAACTTTCTAGAACGCCCTGAAATTTTGTATTGTCTTATTTCTTTATTTAATTCAAAAAAACGCCCCAAATATCAAGTCCGCAAAATTTTATTTTTTTAATTCAGTTTTTTAATTATTTTTTAAAAAATATAGCCAAATATCTTAGGATTGCTAAGGACAATTTGGCGCAAATTAGCTTAGGAAACAAATATAGGGAAAAATTTGCTAGTTAACAATTTGGGAAAAATCTTCACTGCCTCGAACCTTCCAAAAAAATTAGATTTCTGTTTATATTCTGAAACTACAAGATAATGCACTATAATTAAATTTACTTGCGAAGTGGTGGAAAAATTGTCCTTTAAAGTAAACGGCCCCCAATTAAAAAATTGTAACTAGGAGTTTGATTTTATTTTTCAAACCCTCAACATCGCCTATATCTTGGCGTTTCCACGTTCCAAAATAAAATCCAACGATTTACCATTTTTAATTAGGTTCGTATAGCCTTAAGGACAATTTTATTTATGGACAAGTTAGAAAAGAGAAAAAAGTACATAACAATCCTACTGATAGTACTTCATGTCAATATTGACTGTTATCAACTTCCGGGTAGGGAGGAAAGACGACATTAATGGCAGTTGTTTTGTCTGAATGACTCCAATTAATTGTCGCTTCCACCGAAGTTATGAATATCCCCCCTACTAAGGTTATTGGTGGTTGCTACTTTCATGCAGTTATGTCATGAAATGCACCAACAATCCAATTGTTTATGTTTTAAAAAACACAAAAAACCAAAGAAACTTCAAAAAACATTTCGAAATTTTTGCGTTTTTTCCCTTTTTTTAAAAATATGTTTTCAAAAATAAAGTTTGGCCCAAAAAATCTGTAAACCCTACTTTCTTGTTAAATATTGTGTTCCGTCAGTTAAGTTTTGGCTTTGTTTATTAATGTTTTTTTAAAAGTCATTTAACTTTGTGCGGAACAATCGTTTAGAAGGGAAAAAAAAATAATGTTATTTATCATTTAGTCTGTATTCTAAAAAATAAATAAAAACTCAATAATATTCGTAAAATTGGGCCGGAGGGGAAATAAAATTTCATGGTAAAAATTGTTTAAGATAAAGTGACGGTATTTATCTGTCGTTTTTTGATTATTGTCAAGGTGACAAAGTAGGTTGTTCAGGGTCACGTGAGTTAAATGTACTTTGATTTTGATAAGGGCAAGTTTAAACCAAAAAAAGGAAAAATGCTTAACATTTTCGATGACGCTTCGAAAAAAGAAAATTATTTTTAATATCGCTACCTTCAAATTCCCTACAAAAATTCGCCCGTATCAAAGAACATTTTTGAGAGAAATTTCTAAAGAACTCTAAATAACAAATGTCATTTTGGAAGAGGTCATAGTTTTGTGGATGGGCGGACCAATTAAATTGCGTTGAAGAGGAGAATTTAAAAATATAAGGAAAAGGGTAATTACACCACCTTCCTTTCCCCCCCCAACACGTCCTGACAGTTTTCTCAAACGTTCCGACCAAAAATAATCAAAATGATACAATTTTTTCAAAGAATTTTTTTTCTGTATTTGCTCAAATCTTGAAAGACGTTTAATTTAAAAGAATTACAGTTTATGTGCTCATTTTCATTAAGTTGAATAAAAAGATATAAAAATGAACTAATTTTTGAGGGGGAAAAATTACCAAAAAAATTATTGACAAACTCCTGACAGTTCTCAAACGTCCCCTGACGGGTCTTCTCAAAGGTCCGAACAAATTTTTTCAATTCATAGTTGTCAAGGAAATTGACGAAGGCGAGTGTAAGATTCTGAACTTTGAACTTTATATTCAGCTAGGGATAGCACCGGTCGCAAAAATGTACTTTGTACTCACTTTTACCAGAATACTAAACTGCTCGAAACTTTTAAAGAGGATAGCCATTTTGGTAGATCTATCCTTAATCTACAAAAATAATTAATCAAAAATAATTTTCGGCCGACCCTTGGTGACCACCACTGCAGCGAATTCAGAACACCTTTGATTAAAATTTTCAAAACGTATCCCTTCCTAGAGCTCGCCATACATTTCACTCAAACTTGCATGAACCAGAAAACCAAACTTATAGTTGTTAATGTGATCGAGCGGATTTTTGAGAACCAATTCCCAACTAGTTTTTTCTTTAGGAACTGCAAAAAAAAAAACCGCCATCCTATTACAAGGTTTTCGCTATTTTTAAAATCTATCTCCTCCTAGTTTACTTTTCACGGATATGCTGTTTAAATTTGGGGAAAAGTATATTGGAAAAAATTATTTGATGTTTTGTTTATTTTATGGAGCATGAAATTTCATAGGTGGTTATCTGTTGAATTTCAAAGCGAAATCGGCATTATTTTAGTGTACCGGGAAGTGAAAACTCAAAAAATAATATATATAGTCGGCCGAATTTAGTACATCAATCTCAACCACCAAAATTAAAATCCGGGTTAGGATGCCTTCGAAAACATGTGATAATCTTTTGTTCCATTAAGTAACCTTATTGTTGATATTTGAGTGTTTTTTCTATGTTCCAAATTGTTTTTCGTGCGTTTGTTCATTATGTTTTCCAAAAAAGATTATATTGAGGAAAAAATTAGAAAATTTCCGATAGTTTGTTGTTTTTTGAATTTTTTTTACTTTTATTTTTTTTTAATATTCAATAATAACTCTTGCCAAATTAAATTTGTTTATGCTTTTCAGTAGATGTAAAATTATTTCTCAACTTGAATTTATTATTTTTAATACACCCCAAAAATGAACCCTAAAAAGGGAGGGAACAGATAACTACGAGCCAGCTACCCTCTTAACGAAGTTTATCAAATGAAATAAATATTTCTCTCTGAATGTGTAGAAAACCAACTATATTTATATGAGACAGCGAATATTTTTCAATTGAGCTAAGTTTTCACAATATAAAGGAAGATGAGAACTGAAAATAGGATTCCCTAAAAGAATCAAGGGGTGTATGATCCATAAATTTATCAATAAAGACTGTATACATGCCACTTTGAGATATTAATATCGTCCGAAAGTGCCAGTCTTTATCGCGAAAAGTACTAACCAAGCTATCGTTCCGTAATTTTTTTTTTCCAGAAAAGAAGCATATGATATAATATCAGTTATTTTTCATTAATAATTATTGTTAAAATCTGTTATTTGTATTAACCTCCCGTAGGTTTTCGAAGCCACCGCTTCGGTGTTGCTGGTGAAGTGGCTTGATGAACACACTTTTTCTCTATATTAAGTCGTTAAAGTCTATTAAATTTTCTACGTGATATAATTATGTACTTCGCTTGACGACTACGGGAATTAATATGAATCAAAAAACCTTCGAAGAAATTTGCAATAAGAAATGGTCAATTAATTCTTTTGGTGCAGACCGTACAAATAGAGTCTGAGAGGTTTTTCGTACTGCCAAAATACCAGGAATTCCGTTAACATCTGAAGTACTGCGATTCAAGTTTTTGTAATTGACCAAAGTTATAGAATATGTTTCGTATCGATATCATTGAGCATTGTATTGATAGTATTCTGTTCTTTGCATTATGTATCGAGATCCTTTTACTATTGGCGTCATTGTAACAAATCCCATGCCTTTGTCAAAAAGCTAATAGTTTTGTTTTGGCTAACATTTAGTGGAGTTACAAGTTGTCTAGAAGACATGTATTAGTGTAGGACCGTCTTTTTCCCATTATTTAATCCTATTTTATGTGAGTATAAATTAATATGTAAATTATGGCCTATTCCCCCAGAATAGAGCTCTTGAGGGCCAACTTGTACATATCTTAGAAATCCATTTGAATAACAACTTCAACAAAAAATATATTTGTAAAAGTTCATAATCGGAATGTTTGTCAAAGTCAACTTTTGTTATTTACCAAAGTCATCTTTCATTGTAATTAAAAAAAATATCAGAATAATAATTTGTCGAAAATTAACATGCAAGATTCTTTGTTTGCGGGCGAGAAGTTCAATATTATTTTCCTCTTTTTTATCACCTGTGCGGCAAATAATGCGGATAGTGGATTGGGTAATGGGAGAATAGTGTGATGTTAATTATATAAAAATGAATCAAGACTTGGACTTCTCGATTTTAAATTTGTATATACTATGTGTAATGGAATGTGAAGTTGTGCTATGTCTGGTGATTTAAATAAAATTGGAAGATAAAGACTGGCGTGCTCCTTCAAACATGTCTTCTAGACAACTTGATTTGACACTCCATATAAATGATGAGACCATGCCAAAATGCTCAATCGATTTATGACCGCCAATAGAAAGGACTACGACGACGAGTTATTGGGTCAAAAACTCATAGACTCATACAGAGTTATGCTAGAATTAACAATTCTTCAAAGAGTAATTAAAGTAATTTACATAAATTTTTAATTTTCAATTAATAAGTGTATGAAGTTGAATCTGTGGGGGGTGGCCTGGGGATACTCAGTGGGTATAACGGATCTTGGCCATTTTGCTGTGTGGGGGGTGGAGTACAAGTGAAAGTGTGCTGGGGAGAGTGCTGGTTTTTTTACGTTGGCACGGCAACCAAAAGAGGGGGTCGATATGAGTGTGGGGCGTGTTCGATTTGCAAAAATTTGTTCGGGTGATTAACATTGTTTCATTAAAGCATAATTTAACCATAAGTATTATATTATGAGGAAAATACTATATGGTGTAACTTTTCCAGAGACAATAAAAAATACTCCAATTCGGACTAACTGTTACTTTCAGGCGTCGATATCTGGCACTTTCGGTGCAGCGATTTATTTTTCTTTAACAGAACTGATTATACTAACTTTTGAAAAATGTGATATTGAAGCATCTTTTTTTTTTTGACCATTCAGCTCCTCACACTTATTTGATAAATTAAAATAAAAACTGTTTGTAAAAGGAGTAGACAAAAGGAAGAGAAAAATAATCAAATCTAAATTATGTACAATATTGTGTTTCCTTTGATATTACATTTTGCGAAATGACAGAATGTCACATTTTTAAAAGATTTATATTACGGGCCAATAAAAATGAAAACTAGCTGTGTGAAGAATTATAAATTTTCAAAACCCTAATTAACATCCTCCTGAATATATAGCTGTGGAGTTTAATCTTCAAGATATAAATATGGTAGAACAACTCCAACCTCCGAATCTAAGAAATTTGGTTACCATATTTAGGGCCGTTGATATCTCTAAACTAGATCAAAGCTTTTTAATTTTCAGATATGTAGTTAAAAATAAAACAAAGAAAACACGATACAGTACAAGTGTGGTTCAAGTTTTCAAACTTGCCATTTACATTTTAAAATATAAATGGGCAGACCTGTCTCTTCTCGTCTCGGGTACTAATTTGATCATCAAATACGGTCTTATTTCATTTCACTACGCCACAAATAAGAAAATCCAGTCTGATTTCATTGGGGGTCACTTCTCGAGAATTTCATGATTTTTACAGTTACGTCACTCTTATTCTTGTGACCTAGTGCCCATATACATTACGCATATCCTGCCCAGGATTTTCCGATAAAAAGTTTGTTCACTCAAAATTCCTTTCTCCTTTTTCCCTTCAAACAAAATAACTCAGTAGCTCGTCCCCATTTGAAATTTTTCTTTTATACACATTCCCTGCCAAATTGAAAAAAAAAAAATTATGACTTTATTTGTGAATAAACGGAGTATTTGAAATTTACCAAATATATATTTAACAAATTTACTTAATTATACATTTCAAGCCGTTTTATTCATTAAAGAAATTTACGAACTGGGATGGCCCAAAAAAATCTAAACGGATACAGGGATTGGAATCGTTCTCATAGTGAAATGCTTCGATATATCATCATGATTATCTATAAATTGATATTTATGTTATATTATGTGAAATAATAATGTGATTTACTATGTAAATTATAACTATAATCGAATTCCTTTATATAATTTTTCCAATATTAGATGAAATTATTAACTCGCCATTATATTCATTTATTATTGGAAAAATGTATAAAAATAAAAAAATATTATAATTATATATTAAACATTCAAGTCATTATATATTTTATGGTACTCAGCTCCAAAAATGCTGTTGGGGTTATTTGGTGCTATTGTAACACTTAGTATTAGTCGTAGGTAATCTCTATAAAGACATTATTGAGACCATCAAACCTGATAGGTTGCTCATCGATCTTCAGAATCATAGCTAAATCATTTCCATTCTTATGCAATATAAGAATGAGAGAAAATGTGTGGTGTTGCGTGCACTAAGTGTGTGATATGGTGGCTCGATGGTGTGGGGTGTTAGCGCCTATGCCACTTGAATCAGGGATATACCTGTGTGGGTGGGGGATTTCCAACCTCCCGGAGTGTGATAAGCATTATTTATTAAGATAGCGTGATGATAAATCGGGTGCATAATATGTACACTTAATCTACTATAATTATCCTATGATATATGATATATTTCCTTTTAATGTGAAGAAGCTAGCAAAAAAAATGCTTATGTACATCGGTTTCAAAGATAAGCCTACTGAATAGTTTAAATTGCTCTCTCAGATTTTGTTAGACCTTCTGAGAACAATAGCGGAAGAAGGTTTTTATTATTTAATTAAAATGGGCAAGTTTGTTTCTCTACGGTAATTTAGACTTATGTCTTCCCTTCTTTTTCATTCGTCTCTTCGTTTACGTACATCATCAACGGCAAGTCTACATTAGTATCTATGGTTTATTTCATAAAATTAGTGTAATTTCAGGTATAACAGTAATTTGTCTAATTTTAGTTAAGCTTAAGTAGTTCGCATATAATGAAATTAACCCTACTAATCCAACAATAAGTTTAGGTATGACACCTTTGCGATAAAGTGGTTGTTGCTAGCACAGACGAGAGAACCCTTAACATCTCCAATATTCTTTTTTTGTATTGAACTTTTACCGTCTATGTGAAGTATACATTATTTTTAATTGTATAGGAGCCTTCAGAAAGTAAGGTTACTCATCACCATTGCTTTGCTGATGAGTCAAATCTCTATTAAAAACACAGATACCCAAAAAAAGAACCTTTATTTATGGGATCCAGTATATCGATTTTCCCTCTGTGGAGTTTTCCGTGTTGTAACGGGTAGCCAAATATTTTCCCGACACCACCGATAATGGTTTCTCTTTATATTTTAAATTAATGTGACTAAGATATTAAAATTTGAGTTATGATTTTTTATTACAGATAATACATTTGCCTTGCAGTCTCAGTATACTCTCCCGCGAGTTATAAATTAAACTTGGAATGATATGGAATTGAAAATTTGATAAGCTATTGTTTTAATTTGCATTTTGATTTAAGCGACGTTAACACAGCAATGAAAACTAGCATAATAATCTACAAATATACAAATAAGGGTTACTTTCGGAGATGAATATTTTCATATAATTATTTTGGTCGTAAGTAAGGCACCAACTTTTCTATTTATATAATATGAAATACTGATTGACGTTCTAGAACTTGCCGCATGGTGTCACCAGCAGGCTTGTTACGATGAACATGGTGCGGCATTTAAATTTCATGGGGTGAGAAAGAGCGCTCCCATATCCATAACAATTGTCTTGTACAACCTAATATCTCGATCGCCTCTTCATTAGTTGCTTTAATGGCCAAAAATATTTGCCTACTGTCATAGACGGGCAGCATATTTATTATATCTCTCCCAAACCTTTTTTAGTCTACTGTTGAGTTGCGAGCCCTTGAAGTGAGGTTGTTTTACAATTGCTGAAGCATTTGGTTTTGTGAGTCTTATGTCTTCTTTCTGGGCCCAAGGCTTGTGGTTTGTCCGGTTCCTCTTTATGACTGTTCGGTGTTAAAAGACAACCAAAATTCAAAAAAACTATTCTGATTAAGGAAGAAGTATCCAATAAAATTAGGGAATGACTCCGTTAAGATACTTAGATAACTGAAATGCTTGGTCTCAGATGAAATGCAATCCTTAATATTATAAATGTTCAAGAACCATCGTTACTAAACTAAAGAAAAAGGACTAAATTGATCGGACCTATCCACCACAAGAATCGAAAACTATGATTCTGTGATAAAGATTGTATAGCCCCATGTTATTTTTTGTCAGATTAAAGAGAAAGATCTCACTAAATGTCCTTTCTCAAAAGTTTTGGTTGTTTACGGAAAACGAGCCCATTCTCCCTAGTGCTGCAAGCCGAATGCGAAAGTACAAAGGAACCATTTTTATCGACCGCTACCTCCTTAACTGACACCTTTTAGTTTATTTTTGACCATTACTCAGCCCACTCCCAATATCTTTTTCCCAACGATGGAAACTAATCACCATTTCTGCTCTCAAAATTAGAACAGCATATCCTTTCTATTTTTAGCGCGTGTTTAGAATCCCACTAGGTGGTGTCTTAGGGTATGATTCTGTTCTTTTATATAGCAGCAGAATGGCCATAGTATTACGGGCTCAAGGGTGCGGCTTGATATGTTGGAAACTCGCTGTAATTTTCCGCCAACCTCTCGTAAATCCAGTGTTTAAGAATCACTAAAGTCAGTCACAATTTTTCATCGCTCTAAGGACTATCTTCGCGCGGGCTGGAGATAACGTAGTAGCGGCACGTGAGAGTTAATTAATTAGGAGATAGCTGATTAAACTATTTTAGACATGAGTCAGTCATTTTGGTTTAGTGAAAAAGGTCAAAGGTATATGATGTAAAGACCAAAGCAGTATTAAATCGGTTAAATTGCGCTATTATAGTAAAGTCGGCTAGTTTCTATTTTTTCTCATGAAAAATAATCCTTTGAAATAGTTTGTTGACAATTTCATCCCTGGAATATTATTATAGAATTATTTTTATCACTGATGAATTGATATGCATTTTCACGGGTCTCTCAATAAAATAAATCATAAAATATAATCAAATACCACCAAAAAATCATGCATTTCTTTTTCGATTATTAAAGTTAATTATTGAATAGGTTTTGGATTCCATTATCAGATACAATATGCATATTTTAATGACGAAACAACCAAACGGTTCTCTCATGTGGATAAATAAAATTTTATCACTTTGATTTAAAATCCCTGAAAGGAATAATTTTGATTTATTTCTTTTTTTTTTAGATATTTTTGTTAGCAGTGATAAGCGATAAGGGAAGAAACATTTGTTAGGAGTACTTTGAATTATATTTTAGAGTATGTTCATATCCTCTGTGAGGCGAATTCCATCTACCCCTGGCTCTAACTCTCATGTGTTAAGACATGTAACACCATTAGAGATAATATATTGATGGAGAGAGAATATCATACCAACATTCGCAACAGATAGATCAATACGTTAGTAGAACTCCTCCCAAATTTGGGTCCTACCGATTTTACTTATGAAAATAACCCAAGCTGTCCGATTTATCTAAGACTACTTAACCTATGGTAAATGAAAGAGTGATGATCCACTTCACTTCGATAACGGCCCTCAGGTATAAATGCCGGTAATCTGCCTGACCTATTTGATTGTTATTATATACCACATTAAAAACTTGAAATAATTCGGGCCTTGATTAAAACCATTAATGTACTGAGTTAGTTCCTGGTGAAAATATTTCGGCTAGTGGTCGAATTAAAACGAAGCACAGTTATTGAAACGTAAGTAATCGATGTGGGCTTACTCGTTCCCAATTCTTTTAAAAAATCTTTAAAAACATTGATAGTTTTTATCTATATAAAAGTTGGATTTCTTCATATTTTACGTTTCCAGAAATAATAAAGTAACCTCCAAGATCTTGCGTCACCTAATGTTATTATCACTAAACAATTAGAGAGAATGAACTGAGGGAATTAATCCGGCCCGGACCCTTTCGACCAAAGCGCTGAATGTTGACCATCACGCCACAACGACCAGGAGCTATCTATTCTCTCCTTCTTCCCATAGTCATTATTTCTATTGTCGGAACCAACTGCACCTTTGTAGATGTTGTAAAGACAAAACTTGTCGGTTTATGGTCTCCATTTTTCATTCGATTTATATAGAGTAAGTATGTATCATATATATACTAGAAGGCTGTAATATTTAATTGAATCCTTCGTCTAGTGGTCTTGCGATGGTTTCTGGCCTTTACGTCGTTCATCATATCGTTCCACTTCCGCTATACGTGATAGCCTTCTACGGTATGCCTATGACGCTGTATACGGTATAGGCTAGTAAAGCTTTTATAGAACCCTTATAAAGTTTACTTAGGCCTATGTAACCGTATATATACCGGTAAGTCTGTGTTGTATACCGCTCATGGCTAATTCTGTCATTCCCAACAGTTTTAAAATAACCTAAAGAAAATTATTTTGAATAAAAACGTTATAATTCGATTCTATAATAGTAAATTCAATTTTCTGTAAAAAAAAACACATAATGAAAAATTATGATCATTTTTGTTGATTTTTAAATAGCTAAATTTAATTTTGAAAAAAAAAAAAAAATCAAGCATAATTGAAAAAATTTATTAGATCATTTGTATAATGCACATAAATTATCGAGTAATGGCGGAAATTGAAATTTCGAATCATATTGTGCCAAGACAATATATGAGCAGTTCAAAATAAAGAGCTCTTCAAGTTGCAATATGAATTCCATTTTTGCATTTGGTTGCATTTTGGCCCTTTTAAGTGACAAAATTTGGTCACTTAAAGCACACCCAGTTATGCCACATTAATGTATCTTGATCCATAAGCAAAATTAGTATTCCAACATTCCCCACATATATGTGTATTAATTATTATAATGTATTTTCATATAATAAAATGGTATTGTTAGCAACTTTATCGTCCAAATAAATTGTTGCTTATACATGCATGAAATTTGCAATAAAATCGAAAACAAAAAAAATTTGTATAAATTTACAGCGAGCCACCTTAACCGAACTATGTAATTGAACTATTTGTAAAATGCGTCGGAAATCCGGAAATATTATGATAGGTGTTCAGCTACAAATCTTGGACCACATGATAAATCGGCTGTGTTATCGTGCAATCCAGGGGTTTGATGGCCCCTAATCATATAGACTCTCGGAAAAATAAATCATCTCCACAGTCTATTTATACAATAAAAATCAACGTAAATATGAATTATATACCGCCAAAAACAAGAAAAAGCAATAATTTATTATATATTTACTTATACATACTTATCCTAACGTAGACAAACAGAATATTAAGCACTTTCGAAATTAATTATGGATTTGTTCTTCGGAGGAGAACGGCGAATCCAACTTTTTTCTCGCATGAGCCTGGAGTCTAAAATTTTATAATGTGAATAAATTCCAATTTACAAGTAATTTGAGATCTCTATAGAATACATGAATATTATGCCTTCAACAAATTAACTAACCACGGTGCTCATTACACCCCTTAAATTATTCCACAATTTTGCAATTTAACCTCTCAGTGTAACTATGATCACTGCGTCTTTTTTTTTATGAATAACATTTCAAAAGGAATGGAATCAACTGTTTTATAATTGAGTCTCGTACGTTTTTTTAGAAAATTTTTAACTGTGTTACAGTACTTATTTTGGCAAAAATTTTGGAATCATCATAAAAACCTTTGGCGGGGATCAGAGTTAAAATTTTAAGACGTTTTTTCATCACACCAATACGCCGAAACATGAGCACGTACCGTATATTTTAAGGAAATGTGGCATAATTATAATACTTTTTTTCAAAAAATTACTTTACTTTTAACGACTTAAATGCCCGAGTAACAAAGTACATTAGTATCCGACATGAGGTAATATATGTAAAATACCTAAGGGCAGGTTAACCGAGCGGAGGTACAAAACTACTTCGAGACCGTCCGTAGCCTCATCAGTAAAAGTTTTCGTTCGAGCAAAGCGTTTATACATTATCATTAAATATTATATCTAGATTACTCCGAGATAATATCTACGGTCACTTGAGCCAACTTGACGTGCGGGTCAGTTTTAAAACCTTCACTAACTGGTATACTTCAGTATGTCTCATTGGCACCTTACAGAAAGTCTCACAGTAATCAGTGTCACGGCATCCTATAGTCCACCATTGCCTTGGAAAGTTGATGAAGCTTGAGTAGCTCGACAGCTCGTCGTCGTCATTTGTACAACTTTAGACAACAAGTGCTGCCGGCTCCTGCCTGCTACCACTCGCTACGCAACCTGTTAACTTATTACGGTGTACTGTTGATAATAATAATACCCGGATAATCACAATCGCTGTTAGCCGTTCAGCTTATTAACGTTGCCTCACCTCTGAACCACAGTTGCGAGCACGTGTACTTTGAGCATTATTTTTGCGTCGGTGTCTG
>SCLH01000055.1:8971-27023 GCA_004367855.1 Oikopleura vanhoeffeni | reverse complement strand
ACAAAAGTTGCCTTAATCATGAAACATTACTTTGCTGTGTATACGAGAAGAATATTATCGATCATTATGCCTGCGGTCACTTTAAAAACTTATTTGCCTGTTAAAAGAATAGGAATAAGTTTTTAAAGTTACCCAGGCATAATGATCATATAAACTCAGAAAAAATCTTCATCAGAACCCATCCCGTATCTGTCCAAAATGCATCGACCCCTAAAACTTTCGAATTCGACAAATTATGAGAAATTTTCTAAAAACTTCCGAACCTAATAAAAAATGCCTTATTTTTTGTTCAAATTTTTTATTATTTGTACAAATCAGCAAAGAACACTCTTAAAATGACAACTTTAACTTTCGCGGAAGTGACAAATAATTTTTTCATAAGCTATTTTTAAAATCATATGAAATTTCCTGGATTTTTGGTCGAAACTATTTATAAATATTTTGAAAATTTTTTCTCATTCTTGTTCAAAATTTTCTGAAATCACTGGCTAAAAATAATGAGAATGTCTTTGTTTTTTCAAATATTCCTCGTTTTTTTTGCTCTTGTTTAAACTCTGAATCTGAATTTTCGAAAGAAAACTACCTGTTGGAAGCAATCGAGTTGGAGCCCTTTTTCATCTAGAATTAAAAAAACTTGTAACAAAAAAATTGCCAAATTGGTAACCTGACCCATTCACCACGTGCAATTTCAAAATAAAGCTCATGAAAAAAAATTTCTTTCGATGTTGCTAAAATTTCAGTTTTGTCGTCTTTTTCCATAAATTTAGATTTCGATTTGACGTAGAAAAACATGAAATAAATTTCTGATGCGGACAATTTTCAATGTCAGAACGTTTTTTTTACGGCGTTTAATAATAAAAATAATTTGACCTTAATGAGACACTTCGAAATTAATAAAATTAAATCTGATAAAATCTGCATCAAACAAAGTAAGCTGCTGCGTTATTTTGTTAAATGAGCAAAAAGTTTCCCATCAAAAGAGAAAAAAAAAAAAAATAATAAAAATTTGTCCAAAATGCCCAGTCCTAAGTTCAATTGCACAAAACCCAGAATTATGTTTGAAAAAACGTCAGTACTCTCTTCCGAGCTTTAAAGTATCGAAAAAATTAAATTTCACCCATCATCTCTAGTTTAACCTGCGGATCTTACTCTTGAAAATTTCAACATCTTTATTATCTTTCGTGAATAAATCCTTCTATAATATATTATAAATGCATCTGGTCAAACGAGAGAAATTTCAGTATAATAAATTTCAAAAAAGTTTTAACAGGTCGGTGATTTCAACCGGACCCGGGAAGGAAATGATTTTGTTTTCCGCTTAGTAGTAAATAAAACCCCCCTAGTGGGTTGCATAAACAGGATACAGTAATAACCTAAATCAGCTGAGCGTGACTGTTAGGTACTTCTAAGTAGATTTTGACTGATGATATGCACGCTATAATATCCGTGACTAAAAAGGCATATTTTTATGACAATGTAAATAAATTACATTCAAGCCGATTGATTGGAATTTAGTTAAAATTTTGCTACCAGTAGACCGGAATTATTGCAGTGATTGATTATCACTACAATCCTCTTTTTCATAAAAATCAATTAAAATTTTCTGTACAGGGAAATTAAATTTTCAGGAAAAGCACAAATTTGATTAAAGTTAACCAGCAGAAAAGCACATTGCGTTTTTGAAAATTGCTCTATGCTATAGACTGCTATAGTATAGGATTATGCCGCATAATACCGGAACATATGGAAAATAACAATAATCATAAAAACATCTCAAAGTTTTTTCTCAACTATCCAGCCAACAGTTCCTGAGAGAAAAAATACCGCGCTCAAATTTGACGCAATAGAAAAAATATCAGAAAGAGAAAATATTAGAGAAATACTTCGAAAACCACGGTTTTCTGATTTCGGGTTTTTGACGCGCCAATTTCTAGTATCTGCGGTCAGTTAAAGTCCATCTCTCTAAGCTCCGCCTTAAACTTTTCTGAAAATTTAAAAATGATCGAAATAAATAAAAAATTTTTTTCTGTCAAATAATTATAATTTAGACCCCTAACTTATTTTTGCCGGAAAACACGCTATTTTTGTTATGATTTCGTCAAAATATCTTTAACATAATTTTGAAGAAAAAACCTTGTCATAACAAAGTGTACTTTTAACGATTTTACTAAACACCGATTCGATTTTATTTTCCGGGGATTTCATCATCCGATCCAAAGAACTTTCTAATTTTACTTTGGATGGTAGAAAAGTATTTAAAAGTTTAATTCTTCGTCTTAATTTTTTTGACCATTTCGTAAGAATTAGTCAGAAATAAACAAAGAAAAAAAATGCCTCCTTTTTAACCAAATGATTTATACCGCAGTTTCCTGAAATAGTATTTTGCATTCAACTACCGTAGTTTTGTTTATATACGATATTCGATAGGATCAGTGAAGGGAAACTCAAGTTCAAAAACAATTTGGTAAAAATCTTGAAATGAAAACCAAAATTGTTTCTAATTTATACCAAGCTGATAATATATGAACTGTGAGAATTATGAACTCAGGCCAGAAATTACAGGTCCTTGTGCAACGAGCTAAAATGTTTGAAAGTTAACTTTGATGAAAAAATTCGATAACAGACTTGACTAAGGTATGCCCGATAAATCTTTTTTTAGCCTACGGTGAGTGATTTTTAATATGTTCTTGACAAATAATATAATGATCATGCGAAAAAAAATTTCACCGGAAAGGATTCAAAAACCAAAAACTGTTTTGAAATGGCTTCATCTGGCTCAATATTTTCGAAATAAATTTGGAATAATTAAAAATTGTAAAGGGATTCCGAGAATATTATTGCATTTTACAGAAAAACTACATTTTTATTAAGCATTTTTAGAGGTAACTACATTTATATAAGCTTTCGATTTAATCAATCATCGGGTCAGAATTTTTTTACTGTCGAATTTTCGATTTTCTTGTATATTAAAATACTCTTTATTTTAAAATTGGCAAGTGTGTTTTTATTTTAAATGTATTCTTTTTTTCTAACATGTTTCTAGTACCAATTTTTAAAAATATAAAACTGTCATCACTTTTTCTTATCTGCTAAAAGTGTAAGAAACGAACCACGTTTCCGTTTAACCTGGGGCACCTGCCCATACTACCCCCGTCCTTACGGGGCGTCGATTTCATAATCTATTTTTCCGCGTATCCTTGTACGTAGAGCAGTCAATTGAGAAAGAAATAACCGCAATCGTCCATTTTATATTTATCGAGCATTTTTTTCTACCTAAAAATAAATTTAGTGTTTTAAAAAACAATTTTGGTGTGACAATATGTCGGTCGAATATGACCCTTATACAATCCCTGAAGCTCATGACCAACCGCTAGGTATTAGAGGGGCCCGTAGAGACGGTCTTATAAAATACGATAGTAACTTGGTTGCAGTGGGAGACCACAATGAAGTTCAAGGTCACCATTCAAATATAGAAGACGGGGTCAATAATCGTCTTTTTAAGTATAAAGTACAAATTAATGGATATAAATGGACCGAATTACCATATCTTTGGCGGTCAAATAAAGTAAAATGTCTTCCACAAGACGACCCAACTTTTGGCCAACCTGAAAATATCGCGCAATATTTGACTTTTAAAGATGACGGTAGATATCTCCCAACTGATATTCATGACATTACCGCCATAGAGAAAAAATATTCAGAAGCACAAGACAAGTCTGTAGTTGAAGGCCAACAATTATATGGCAATAAAACGTCTGATACAAAATTTTTTGAACTTCACTCGTCCACAAATTCGAAAGAAAAAACGAGCGTAACATGCGATAGATTTATAAAATTTTTTGGTGGAGATTGTTCTCATATTAACACCTTAGACGAATTTTTTGCACCAAAAGAAGTCCAAGACAGACGGTATCTTTTGCAACATGCCTCAAAAATATTAAGTCAAGCACTTTGCGATCAAGTTGGGGTTCAGTTCAATACTGGGCTATTGGTCAACTGGGCCAGTCTCAATGCCCAAAATATGGAGGCTAAAGACTGCTACAAAGAACAACCGTGCTTATTAAGACTATTCGGGGTTATCAAAAGCTCTATGGAGCTACCGGGTTTCGGTATAAAAAAGCAAAGTGTAATTACCCACCTACGCTTAGCTTTACACCCCTTTTTCAAAAAATGGGATAGAACAAATCTATCTGAAATAGAAGGGGAAGGTGCTTATTTTATAGGTAAAGACACTTACTCTCCAGTTATAAACTTTATCTTATTTTGCATTGTCAACGCGAAAGAAAAAGTTTCCTCGGTCGAGGAAATTTTTGATGACATTTCGAAAAAATGTGCAAAAACCAGAGAAACTTTAACTTTAGGAGACTTTTTATCAGAGAAAAAGCTAATTCACCGCCGCCTAAACTGCAAAAATAAGGTGAATAAAGACCTAATGATTAATACTTGGGAGCACGCGTGGTCAAACGACCCGGAAAATGTAGCACAAAAATATGCAGACTATTTAAAATTAATCTCAACCAAAAGGGTTGAACGTGCTAAAAAATCTGAGCATATCCGTGCTTTAGATACCCCGCCTACGCAAGACGGGGACGAATATATTTTTGTCCTTTTAGACGAAGAAACAGGCGCTGTTTCCGAAGAAAACCTAAATCGTTTTCACGACAGAGGCCGTTCTGGTCGACCTTTTGAAGGAAAAGTGGCAGGCCCGATAAAAAGAAATAATAGTTCAGAAAGAAACCGTTTCAAGAAAAAATTCACTGACCAACATACTGCTAAACGTAATACTGATAAAAATACGTTTCGTAAACCTGGTCAATATCAATCCCCAGCGGTGAACAAGAACAACGACCCTCGTAAAGATAGAAATTATTCAAGAAATTTCGAACAAATAAGAAACAAAGCTCGAACCTTTAAAACCATGCAGAAATCGAAAGGACCAAGGAACCTTTTGTATGGACGGATGTTTACACAAGAACAATTTGACGGTGCTGTGGAGTGCCTTTTCCAGTGCCTAGACCTTCACGACGAACCAGGTGAAGTAATTGCCTTGATGGAAGAATCCGATGATCAACCTTCCCAAATCGACGAACAAGGTAAGTTTTCTAAAATAAAATTATTTTTTCAAAAAGCTCAAAAATGTTTTAAGAACATAATTAATTATAATTTTAAGGAGAACTCAATAATCCGTTAATCGTCCCAGCAGATACGTACAACCACGCCCGTGGACTCCAGATGGTTGAAGAAGAGTTATAATAAACTGCAAACACATTTTTTCTGCAATTTATTAACCTTAGGCCTGAAAAAGTCCTAGTTTGGTATTTATATTAAATACAAATTAATGGAACTAAAAAATCCGATTTTTGTTTTTAACTATGATCTTAGATAAGTGGTGCAACAAGTAGTTTAAATGTCACGTGATATCGTCTAATACATGAAAAAATGTGGTGAAACGAGAATGTTATTGGTGAAAGGCGGCCTGGTCTTCAGGAATAAAATTGGACCTTTTTGCAATTTAAGTTTCATTGGATATCTTTTTTGTAAAGATGTACACGTTGAAAAGTAGTTGACGCTGTAGTATGTTAAGGGGGGTTCTGAAATTCAAATGCTTTTCGGTCTAAAGATCTTACAAAATTCGATGGAAATGCGATTGTGACACCCAGGAAAACCCACAAGTTTTTTTTACATTGGGTCAAGTAAATTAATGAAAATGTGGAGTCAAAGAGCTAAGCATTTAAATTTCACAGAAAATTTACCTGAAAATAGTGACAATGTGATTTTCCAAATCTCGAAATCAAAAAATCGAAGTATCGCCGCGATTTCACCCGATCCGGACCTAGATTCCAACCTTTTCCGAGTATGGCAAAAATACAACCAAACAATTAAATTGGAATCGGCTATGCCGGACTCGGAATATCTTTCTGGAGCGATATTGATATTAGGCAAAAACTTAAAATACAAATACGGTTCAGGATTTGCGAAGTTGACCCTACAGCGGGGGAGCTTTAAAGAACCTAAATAGCCTTGTGAATTTTGGGATACAATGACAAAGGCCTTTTCGGGACTTGTAAAAGTTAACATCCTCTATTTGAACATGGGCCTGGTTGCATAAATGACGATAGATTAATCGCTTGAAAGGGAAAATCGAAGGTAACTTAGCAAGTACTAACAGCCCCGTAAATTACATACATAAACATGCCTGAGGACGTTGAAATTAAGCCTATCATATCAACAAATGAATAATGAAATGCCAATGGCCGTTCTCGTTAGATTACCAAGCAGAATAGTTGCAACCAAAAAATATAATTGTTGTTTGCTATGGGAAAAAGATGGTAGGGCGAATTGTACTAAAATCGCCAATCGTGTCGCATCGTTGTTGACTTGCGGTAAACGGTAATGAGTTCCTAGCCTTTAAAGCACACAGTCAGACGGATTGCCCGAACTGTAAAATATTGTGCAATTACTCAAAGGGGGTTTATATGCGGTTAATGCGATTATTTCGCAAATGTTCTGCTCAAGTTAGAAAAAAGTCCTATGGCTTATTTTTGTTTGGAACATCCCGATTTGGTATTTTTTCATACCGTTCGATGCCTATCGGGCTTGGGCTGTTGTCCTCAACGGTTTAGGGTTTATATGCATGGATGATATTATAACAATTTCGTAAATAATCTTAGACGTTTACCTCGATGACATTATCGTGTTTTCCACAACAGGAAGGAATTTTTTTTCGAATTGTTTAACAGGCGGTCTTTATGACCCTGTGAGACCCATAGGTTTTTTTTCGTTTGAAAAAGGCTCTAAAGTAAAAATTCTGGGTACCAGCATAAATTTGTTAGGTAAGAAAGATTTTAAACGGGACAGATCAGGGCGAATCCACATATAATAAAATTTGAGGGGCATGAATTTCTTGAAAAACATGTCTAAAAGAATGTTAAAAAGAGTTTTTTAGCGGTCGTGTAATATATTGGAGACATATTCGATATAGGTCAGAAAATTTACGATAAAGCTAAGACTCGGCGTCAATAGGTCAAATGGGGGAGATGTAAAGTGGACCCCAGAATTTCAACGCGCTGATTAAGAAAAACTCACCATTAATGGATAACTTCTAATCTACATTTTATCCATAGAGTCCGAATAAGATATTTTCGCGTATTTGATTCTAGCTATTTAGCAGCTGCAGGTTTTTTCTATCCAAAAATAACGGGCTGAAAAACGTTTTATATAAAAATTTTTTTCGGCCGAAGAGCCGATTCGAATAATTAAATTCAAACAAGTAGCCTGCTATCTGAGTTTAGCGGCCATTTAGCTGGATGTTTAGGCGCTCAAGTAGAACTTGAAGAGATGGTTTAAGAAAATTGTTATCAGTACTGATAGCAATTGTTAGCAGATATTATTTAACAGGGAATGGAAAATGACAATGGTTCCTAGTACAGATAGGAAATCAATGAAATTTTTAGTTACATTATGTATTTTAATTAACGGCGAAAATATAATTTATGCTCCTGTTCAGCCCTGCCATAGATTCGCTGACTACAACAAGAACACCTGCGGCGTCTTCCGTTGTGATGGCTGTACCATTTGTTCAGCCGTTGAGTCAAAAGACAATTTTTTTTAATCAATGTACGAAAACAATTTCGAGTCAAAAAAATAGGCTTTTTAAATTTGAAAACTGAACTAATGCTACGTTTATATATAAAAATTGTTTGAGCCGCCTACAACTTACCCGTTTAAACCCCTGGTTTTGAATCAAGAAATCACTCACCCTTTTAGTGATGAGGTTTGGCAAAACTCCACTAGTGGCCAACCTGAATTAGTTAAATCTTTCAAAAGATCATGGAATCTATGGTTTAATGGACTCTGAGAATCGGTCGAAAATTAATTGAATGAAAATCAATCCTTAACGATATTTAAACATAAATTCTCTATTAGAGGAATGGCAAAACCTTGTGCTATTTTACGAAAGGCCACAGTAATGTACAGAGACGGGAGAGATCCAAAATAAATTAGAGGCAGTAAGAACCCTCGTATTAAAAGGATTGTCGGATTGAAAGGATGGTATTTTGGTGCGCGATTTTAGGTCAGACAAGTCACAATTCAAACTAAACTTGTCTTGCCTAGAAATACAATACACAATTAGTATTTGCCGCACTAACTCACATGGTCATGGGTGGCTATGAGCCGACTTGATAAAAATTGACCGACTTATTTACTTGACAGTGGTTACAAAGAACAAGTCGGATTTTTGGTCTCGAAATGTAAAGGTGTGTCCGCCTTAAATGTACCTGCCTAAATCGCAAGAACCAATGAAACCTTCGATAAGAAACTATGGACGCCAAAAGAATGGTCAAAAGATTTAGCTGATGAAGATGACATAAGAACTTACCTCTTCCGATTCCGAAGGTAGAAATTGACGAAGCATAAACCAGAACGAACAGTTGTAATGTCAAAAATCTTTTTCGCGACAAGAAATTGCCTTAGCCTTACAGTTGTGCCTTTTTCTGGTCTCCCGGAAAATCTGAATGCAGAAAAGCCTGAAAAAATTAATATAGAAGTTAGCGAGGGCAAAACTTGGCCCCTACTGAAAAATGGACGATAGCACACATAACTATCAGAATGGACTGGCGCGATTATCTACCAAAAATTAAAGTCGAATATCCTGATCTCACTTCGGATAAAATAAAATAGAGGCCTACGTCAAACAGAACCGTGTAGTCTATAACGATTTTAGCCCCTTTAGACTCAAGACCTGGGAAAATTTTCGAATATTTTGATTACCCTGAATTATGAAACCGAATATCAACAAAGAGAGGGCTATCGGTAAATGGCGAGTCCGTTATTTATAATTCAGACGATCGGTCTGAAAGGTTTTTAGACCTACAGAGCCTATTTCCCGGTAGAGCATGATAGGATACCCGTGGAATTTTTCAAAGTCCCGATCGGAAAATGTAATAAGGATGACCTCGACTAAGGGAGGTTAACCGTGGCATCTCAAGAAAAAGAAAAAGTAACGACAAAATATGTCCTACGTCGCCAATTAGAGTTTATCCATTTCTCCAGGTAGGCCTATATTTATACTATCGCCAGAAATAACAATGCCCTTAAAAGAGGGTTGATTTTTATAATGATTTGATGAGAGAACTATAAAAGAACACATTTCGCTCCGTATTTTCGTTATAAAAAGCTCGGAACGGCTTTCTAGGCCGGCATAAACTGGGACGAAATCTAGTTAGTTTGCGTCCAAAGTAGGCTCTTCAGTCGAAGTAAAGTCTACATATGGGAACAATGAATTTGGATAAAAGAAGTGGTCGAAGGATCCGAAAATCGACTTGAAAAATTTAGAAGCAAAATGATGACTGAAAAATTCAACTCTTAACATTTTGACTCTTACGTGAAGATTCGGACTTTCGACCCAACAATCTTTAATAAAGTACTCACCTTAAGCAGGCTGAGATTATCTATACTTTCTGCCATTAGTCATAAGAAGTATGAGGTGAAAAATGATATTTTTTATTTTTTCACGGAGAACATATATTAGATTTTCAACCAAAACTTACGGGCATACTTACACGCCAATACAGTTTTAAAATTAAAAAAACATTTTGGATAACAAATTTCAAAATAATTTTTTTATAAATTAAGAAGCAGATTTAATTCACAACAGAAAATATACTACAATTTTTTTTTTTTTCCCTTGTTGATTGTATACAGTAGCTTACTGGCTCAATAGTTGACAAATAAAAGATCTCATCAAGTGGAACAGAGAAAATCCAGATGTTTTGAGCATTTTTCTTCATCCCATTAATTTTCGAATTTGAGAATGGAATTCATAACCGAGAGACCAATCGGCAAATTTGTTTTTCAAAATCAAACCTAAAAATAAAAATCGTTTTAATAATATTTTTTTGTTTGTGCTTTTATTGAATCAGTTCTCCCGATTTTAAAAAATCTGAAAGAAAGAAATCATCTGTAAATCGAAATGATTGCAAATCATAAAATAAAAATTTTATTATTTTTTAGACGAGTGTTGGTGCCGAATTCGACTTACAACCGACTCCGGTGAAAAGAAAAGAAATCTACAATTGACAAGTAAGCATAAAATGACAAAGGTGTTCATTTCTTTTTGTGAATTTGAGTACAGGTTACTTATTTACGACAAGTTCAATTATTTTATGACTTGCCAAACCACCGAAATGAAAAATCATATTTTATAAAGGAAAGTTTCAAGTAATTACTAACCTTTATTTTTGAAATATGTTGGAAATATGTAAAATTTTTAAATAAGTCAAAATTTGAAATAGATTTTATTGAAGTAAATAACCGTTAAAAACAAAATTTTGCTTAAAGACGAGATAGGTAGAACTAATCTCCGAGAAGATAGCTGTGAAATTTCTGAAGGCGTTTTCAGAAAACTAAAATTTTTTTTTTTGTCATTATTTCCTCGCAGCAAAGAACTGATACTCTGACCTAATTCCAAACGAGTGAAAATTTCTGAGTTTTCTGGATGGATTATTATTCGAGTAAAATCTATACAGAGACAATAATAAGGTTAAAAATAAGTCAAAATTCGTCCAGTTAGAAAATAAGGACAACGGATCTTGATGGAATAAATATATTTCATTTTTTGATAAACTTTACTTTAGTGTGGTCCATTATATTAAATTATATATATAAATAAGCATACGTTATCGTAAATATAAATTCAGAATCTTAGCTCACGCAAAAGTAACCGAAAAATCCCGAAAATTTTCAAAAAATCCCTTTTGGGCAGAATCTATCAAATTTTTTGAAAATAATATTTCCATTAAGTACCAAAATCGAAATTTCGACAGATTCAGCGGTAAAATTATTGTTTAATGCTTCCATGAAGTTTATTATCTAAGGTAATTCCTAGCTCTGAAAAATTTAAAATTCATATAAAAGTCATTTTCGACCGGTGATTGAGCTAAGGACACAAAGATTATTTTTTTGTATAAATAATCAAAAACGTAATATCGGTTATAATTTTCTGGCACAGAAGGTAACAAACGAATGTATAAAGTTGGAAGAACTTACGAAAGTATATTCCTGCTAAAAGCTCCAATGTTTGCTCTGTGAAAATGTTACAACATTTTATTTTGGTCAATTTTTGAAAAATTTATCGAAAATTATATTGTTTTCAACATAGAAAGTGGTTTATAGTATACACTTATTGGGCAATTTAGGTCGTAGAAGTTTTGTGAATCATTACAGAATAAATTTATAATAAATCGGTTATTTTTTATCAGATAACATTCTAGCATCGGTTAATTTTTTCTCAAAAACATTCTAATATGTTTATTCAAAAATGAAATTAAATTTATTTCAGAATGTACGTTTATACGCTGATGGGGAAACAGACTAAGTAAACAAGAACGCGATAATTTAAAGAATGAGGAACACAGACCGGAACCTTCAAAGCATATCCTTCGAAGGAAGAGAAGCTGGTTTATTTTTACCATTAGAAACTGGTACAGGAAGTCTGCCGATTACGAAACCATCGGGACAGTTACCGTGTAGCTGGGACAGCTTGTTGCCTATACGGCCTAAAAAGAGCGATTATCATTTGTCGAGGTTTTGGACATACTAATCAGAAAAACCTTACACAAATAGAGAAACAATAAAAAGTTTCAATTCCAGAGATTTTATTTCTCTTAGGCCGATATTTCGTGGTACACGATCTTTAAAAACGTATCATAGATTGGCGGAACCGCTGATAGCTGACTTGCCCGGTTGACCCAGACCGGCAAATTTTGTTTTGTCCGAAAGTTTGGATTCCGAGATATTTAATGACACAAACCTGATTGGTTGCTAAAAAGCCAACAGCAAGAGGAGAAGTAGGGAAAAACCACTAGACGAGGACCGTTTGAAAACCTAGACTTTCAAAAATTTAATTTTTTTTTCAATAAAAATTGAAAAATTAAAAACTTTAGTTGGGTATTTCCATATTATTATTAAAACAAAACGCTCGACCCTGACGGTACATTTTCTTATAGGCACTGTCAAAAACTGTAAAGGACTAAAAACTGTCACAACTCTCGCTGATTCTTTGAAATGTTTCTGGATATCAAGTAAAATTCTTTTTAAACGTGAAAAAATTCCGTACGTAGGAAACACATAAGAAATTATTTAATTTCTAATATAATTTCCAATTTGAATACTCTCGAAACATCTTTACAATCTTCGAAATTTTAAAATTTTACTTTCAAAATTCAGAAATTTTAACGATCCGACACGATTTTGTAATTATTTTTCGGAAAATAAAACGTATAAATATAATTTTTTCATTCCGCCCGAACAGTCTTTGAGTCAATAAATATTTGCCCGTAAAAATGTCAGTTTCTCGATCATTTTTCGACTAAAAACTATAAAAAATTGGCATGACGGTTGGTCTTTTAGCACTCTGAATCTTTATAAATAAAATTCAGAGTATTTTTGGAAGAAAACCCGTAAACGGGCAAAATGTTACGGAAATTTTTTGTGTTTTTGAGCAGGCAAATTATTTACAGAACAAATGTATACAACAAGGATGAAAAGAAAAGAACTAAACCGGGACTTTGAATTTTTTCAGAGTTTTATGCCATGAAGGAAGCACCAAATCGCTAGAGTTCCAGAAGGACTTAATGCGAACCAAGGCAAAGATGACCTTTCGGAGATTCAGATTCGGATCGTACTGGGCTGAGGTAAACTAATGCTGCATTCCAGCTCGCTGAATTATGAGATGAGTATTTGCGACTTATATTTAAAGAAATTAAATTTAGTAAAATAAATATTCACCTTAATTGATGCTGACCGCATAGAATGTGCAAACATGGCACACGGGTAGCTATAAGAGCTGGGCCACCTGGGCAAAAAGGCAGAAAAAGTACTCGGGGTGGAACCGGTTTTTTGAAACTAACCGGCGGGTTTCATTTGACAGCCCAAGCAAAATACCTAAGCATGCTTTTATTACTCTACCGATAAAAATAAATATCCGATAATTTGCTTACCCGGAGGGAAATTGTGACCTGACCCCCTCTTGAAACTTGGTAAACAGGCGAGGGGAAATAGTCGGCATAGACTAAAGGCTCCAATTAAGGCAAATTGGCCCTGGAGTTTACAATTTGCCATGGATTCATACAATTTTTGGTGAAAAGAATTTCATTTTACGATTATCAGTAAGGTTAATGGAGTTTTCTACAAATTTAAATTTAAATAAAAGAATTAAAAATTCGATTTTGCGACTGGTTTTTATTTTTAGGTTTCTTCGAATGAGAGAAATGTCAGGCAAACTCGTTAGATACCAGCGGTTAATCACGAATGCTCAGATAATTTTTGCGTGGGCCGTCGACCACCTCAAAAACATACCATTCCACAATTTTATAAATTGAATAACATACATAATTTATTATATAATTTTTGCCGATTATTTTGACAAAGTAAATTTTTTCTAAGATTTGGTAGAAATCCAAGATTGAATCAATTTTAAGGTTAAAAAGATTATCTGTGATAAATCGACAATTTTTCATAAATTTATAAAGGCAATCTTAACGAATTACCTAAATTTTAATCGAAAACAATTTTCTTGATCATTCGCGCCTTTTGGCCAATTTCAGCAAATCGAATCAAAAAATTTTACTGACCAAACAAACAGATCGTTTCGAGTTCCAAACATTTTTTAGTGACAAAACGCCATAATTTATCGCGCTAAAAAAAAAATAATTTATTCTTCCGAGGTTATGTTCTCAAAGGAGAGATCTAGGAAATACTGGAAAAAATGAACGATGTAATGATAGTTCCATCTGCCTATTCATCGACTTGAAATTTGTTTCAATGCGACATAATGAAAATTACTCGTACGAACCTGGAGAAGAGGTATCAGAAATCCGCTCGTTGAATGAACAGTCAATGAAAACTGATCAATCCTATAGCCGGGTTTATTCGATATTAAAAGTATTTTCTTTCAAAAACCCTCGTAACAATTAAATGTAAAATTTTTTCTTCATAAATATAATCATTTGGATTAACAAACCTGAATTAGATTTTCACTCCCAGAAAAACTGCGAGAACTTGAAAAATAACCACGCCGGGATAAAAAGTGACTGGATCGAAGTTTGGTTGCCCAAAAATATAGTGATTCTCGTTTGGTCGCAAAAATGGTTTGGTAACCAGGATAACAGAAGAATATTCAACTCAGGTTAAACCGAAAATTTATTTAACTGAACAATATCATGAGATTTTAAAAATATTTACCGGATTTGAACGACCGCAAAAAAGTTATTGAAATTTTTTTTTCAAGAAAAATGGTAAATCTCGAAACGTGCATATTCTTCAAACTCCGATTAATTATAAGAAAGACAATCCAATCATTTCTAATCGTTTTTAATTTTTTTACGTTTCTAACGATCAAGACGCTCAGCCAATGAAAATTTTGAAAATCAAATTAAATTTCAATAAAATCTATATTTTTTTGCAACGATTTGATAATAAAAGTTTTATCAAAGAAAGCTTTATTAGAAAACATGAAAAGAGTCACGATCTTTTGGATTTGGAGCTTACGGAAAGTAAGAGATTTTTTGGAATATGAGATCCGGTCATAACGACGCAAATGGTCACTGAATAAGCCCGAAACCAGAAAGGACAGACAAAGACCATCTTTGATATTTCGAGGAAGCAAAGAGTTGAGAACTGCTTTAGGGGCTGTGGATTTTTACAATCTAACAAGTACAAAGATACTTAATTTCGAGACTGAAAAAAGATCAAAAAACAAATTTTCATGTAGTTAAAATTCTTCGTATTAATTTAAGAATGAGTACTTTGAAAGAATTTTATGCCACGTTTGAAAAAAAGGAGATAGTTTTAAGACGATTCTGATTCGTCTTCATATAGCAATTTATTTCAAATAACTGGTACATTATGTTCCGAGTATGTAATCCAATTGCAACACTTTCCGTGCTGATTGAAAACAAACGAACCCTGGCGGCCAGTGATTATAGGAGAATTTTTAAAAAATCAATAATATATTTTTTTCGAGATATTGACCACTGAAATTTATAGGCGGATTTTACGAAGATAATAAAAGTTTTATGTTGAGACTGGCCACGTTGGACTTTAATAATTGAACCCGTGAGTTATAGACTGCTACGCGCCGCCCCAGTTACTTCGCGGAATGCTTCTCGAATAGACTGCCTTGATAGCAGAAATGACTACCTGCAAAAATGGAAAGTCACGCAGAAATTATAAAAAACTTTGAACGGAAAAAGACATGAACAGAAGGAGTTATTCGCTAAGCTCTCAGAACCATAAAAAGTTTTTATAAGTTCTAAAAACATTACAAAAAAATCTCATTTAGATTTTTGTCAAAATTAATGAAATAAAAAGCTGAGTGTGACACTAAAGTCGATATTTTGAATTATTTTTTTTACCTAGGGGAGGAGATTGCACTAACCTTTTATCATATTTAAGAAAGCCACATAGAAAAAAGTGCATCCAGTATGATTACGACCGATATAATATATCGTTTCAACCAGTTCGACGGAAGAAACAGTTCTTCAGGCAAACTGTACAGTCAAAAGTAAGAAATCCTGAAAAAATTATTAAAATTTTAAATCAAGATATTCTCCGTCGTGTGCCATATTCTGAAAGACCTTGTCAGTGGCCGTGCAAAGCCATACGAAAAAAATCAAGTTTTGCGGCAATCAACGTTGAAATCGCTTGATGAGACACTATGTGGTGGAAATCGACCCCTTAGAGAAAAGGACATTACAAAGTGGTTCCCCGCAAGGACAATAAAGAAATTTTGGGAACCGCATTTCGAGCTACGAGAGGGAAGGGAATCTCTCTTCTAGCCACTTTAAAGTTCAAATGTTGAAACCAAACAGTTTTATGAGGTCGATTAATATATGAACTTTTTGTTTTACAGAAAGCTGGTTAAAGAGGCGCAATCCCTGAAAACACTTCAGAATTTACAGAAATATCAGAAAACGAGAAGCAGCCCCTTTAGCAAAGCTTCTGCCAAAAACTGTTAGTTCTAATAGTTTCTAGATTTACGATAACTTCGATACTTATAATTTATTTCTCTGTGATTACATGATAAATAAGTTAAGGCTAGAAAAAACCTTTAATTTTTTCCTTTACAGATGTCCATCCCGTAATGTACGCATTTAACCAAGTGACTCCCACATTAATTTCCAGAATTGAAGAGTCGAATTTTGAAAAATTGACGCTGGTTCTCATGTTCATCTGACCACCTATTGGCNACTATGATCTTAGATAGTGGTGCAACAAGTAGTTTAATTCACGTGAATGCGCTTAAATACATGAAAAATGTGGTGAAACGAGAATGTATTGTGAAAGCGGCAACTGGCGCTTCAGGAATTAAAATTGACCTTTTGCAATTTAAAGTTTCATTTGATATTTTTTGTAAAGATTACACGTTGAAAGTAGTTGACGCTGTAGTATGTAAAGGGGGTTCTGAATTACAAATGCTTTTCGGTTCTAAAGATCTTATCAGAAATCGATGGAAATGCGATTGTGACGACCCAGAAAACCCACAAGTTTTTTTACATGGGGTCAAAGTAAAATTAATGGAAAATGTGGAGTTCAAAGAGCTAGCATTTAAATTTACAGAAAATTTACCGAAAATAGTGAAATGTGATTTTCAAATTTCGAAATCAAAAATAATCGAAGTACCGCGATTTACCGATCCGGACCTAGATTCCAACTTTTCGAGTATGCAAAATAACACCAAAAAATTAAATTGGATCGCTAATCCCGACTCGGAATATTCTTTCTGGAGCGATATTGAAAATATTAGGCAAAAACTTAAAAATACAAATACGGTTCAGGATTGCGAAGTTGACCCTAAGGGGGAGCTGAAGAACCTAAATAGACCCTGTGATTTTGGGATACATGAACAAGCTTGGGACTTGTTAAAAAAGTTTAAACATCCTCTATTTGATGGGGACACTGGTTGCATAAATGACGATAGATATATCGTTAGAGGGAAAATCGAAGGTAAATTAAGCAGTACTAAAGCCGTAAATTACATAAATAAAATGCCTGAGGACGTGAAATTAGCTATCATATCACAAATGAATAATGAAATCGCCAATGGCGTTCTCGTTAGATTACCAAGAGATATGCAACCAAAAAATATAATTAGTTGTTTTGCTATTGGGAAAAAAGATGGTAAAAGCGGCGAAATTGTACTAAACGCCCAATCGTGTCGCATCGTTGTTGATTGCAGTAAAACGGTAAATGAGTTCACTAGCTTTAAAGCTACACAGTCAGACGGCATTGCCGAAACTGTAAATATTGCTGCAATACACTCAAAAGGGGGTTATATAGCGGTAATGGATATTTCGCAAATGTTTTTCTGCTTCAAGTTAGAAAAAAGTCTATGGCCTTATTTTTGTTTGGAACATCCCGAATTTGGTATTTTTTCATACCGTCGATGCCCTATGGGCTGGGCTGTTAGTCCTCAAACGGTTAGAGGTTATATGATGGAGATATTATACAAATTTCGTAATAATCTTAGACGTTACCTCGATGACATTATCGTGTTTTCCACAAACAGGAAGGAATTTTTCGAATTGTTAACAGGCGTCTTTATGACCTTGAGCACCCTAGGTTTTCGTTTGAAAGGCTCTAAAGTAAAAATTCTGGGTACCAGCATAAATTTGTTAGGTAAAGAAATTATTAACGGGACAATCAGGGCGAATCCACATATAATAAAAAATTTGAGGGGCATGACTTCTGAAAACATGTCTACTAAAAGAATGTTAAAAAGATTTTTAGGGTCGTGTACATATATTGGGGACCATATTCGATATAGGTCAGAAATTTTACATAAGCTAAGAACTGCGTCAATAGGTCAAAATGGGGAGATCGTAAAGTGGACCCCAGAATTACGCGCTGAATTAGAAAAAACTCACGCATTAATGGATAACCTTCTACATTTATATCCAGTAGATCCGAATAAAGATATTTTCGCGGTATTTGATTCTAGCTATTTAGCATCTGCAGGTTTTTTCTATCAAAAATACGGGGCTGAAAAACG